>CAWUFW010009107.1:600000-816384 GCA_963921515.1 Calotriton arnoldi
CACATCACTACCACCACCACCACCACCACCACCACCACCACCAACACCACCACCACCACCACCACCACCACCACCACCACACCCCGGCACCACAAACCCCCTGCACATTACACAACACACACCGCACCAGCACCACAAACACCATGGCACCACAAAGGATGCCCAAGTTCACGCCCATGGAGCTGACGGTCATGGTCGACGAGATCATCAAGGTGTACCCACAAATCTATGGGAACATGGTCCAGCACACACCACTAGCCACCAGAAACAGAATGTGGAACCGGATCGTAGACCAGGTCAATGCAGTCGGGACCCTGCCCAGGAACAGAGTCGAGATTAACAAACGTTGGAATGACGTCAAGAGCCTGGTCAAGAAGAAGGAGGGCAAAAACAGAGAGCTGGCTGCCGTCACTGGCGGAGGGAATCCCGCGCTCTTTAAGACCTTCAAAGCGTGGGAGGAGAAGGTGCGAGTCGTAATACATCCGGAGATCCTCGCCGGATTAGCAGGGGGAGTGGAGGCTGGTAAGTACAAACTAATGTATACCAGCACACCGCTATGTACTCACATGCGCAACTACCATGCCACAGCTCCCAGGGACAAACACCCCCATGTCCAGCACACAATACACAACACATCACACACACATGCAACAGACACTACCACACACAGCCCAAACCGAACAACTGTAAGATGCGTGGGGACATGTGTACACTCAGCCAGCCACGTAACCACCAACAGGTCCCCAAATATGCCAGAAGCGCCACAACAAGCACCCACCACACCCATGTGTCCGCCACAGCTGCACTAACCGACAAGTAACAGGTAAGTGGCAGGAACACAAAGTGCAGTGGGTGGGAGGGTGGACAGCCCAAGTACAACACACACCAGGCCCCAGTCCCACAGCACAGCAAGGAGGATCATCCCCCACACCCCACAGCCACGTGTCAGCCAGCGCAGTGCACAACGACAGCCGAAAGGCAGACATCACGGTCCACAGCAATCGGTGTCAGTGGGTGTCCAGCCACCCCCACGACCCACAACACCCCCCCACCCCCACAGACCTGCAACATGGAGCACCCCCGCTTAGAGCCATGTGGCATCCAGTACAGTGCACGCACGAACAACTTGCAGGTGGGAAACTGGACAGGGCTGGATTACTGGAGGCATGAGGACCATGACACGACCAACACATGGGACATGTCACGTAGCAGACGAACACGCAGCACCGCCCACCGTCACGAACAAGTGAACAATGTGCACACAGACATGAACAACAGACTCACACCCCACATGACCCATCACAGACATAGCAACACCCAAGGAGCCACGTCTGCATGCACAAGCCACACTGAATATAGTCCCACACGGCAGCCACTGTGCAACTCATCACACACAACCGAAACACCATTGAAGTCCTGTCCATGTAGCCCCTACTGCCTGTCAACCACACACCCCACAACTACGCCTATGTAAGACAAACAACACTAGACGCAACAGAGCGGAACAACAGAAATGCACACGAACACCACTGAACCCATCAAATTCACAGACACACCATGCACATACAACATACCATCCATCCCATCCGTCAGCCCCAGTCTCATGAAAGGCATGTCATCCGCACAGCTGCCACACATACAGCAGTCACGCTAAGACACATGCCCATGACCAACCATGTGCCAGAAGTCAATTAAGCGCACGACACACTGTGAGCAACAACACACAACATGGGCCACACCCCCCCGAGCACTGCAGTGATGCACATGGCACAGGGCAGCACGCACACCAAGGAGATGGGACAACTGCAATACGTTGGCTGGCACACAACTATCACTCACTCATAACGATGCGTCCAATGCCATGTCCAGTAATCACAACAGACAGCAAATATGCAGGCCATGTCAAGCATGCACACACCTCAAACCATGCACTGTCATGCTGCCACAACACATGTCACGTTCGGCACCCATGGCTCACAGCATGTACCCCAAAAGCATATCCCCTCCCAAATGCGAATCTGGGGCATGGCCCCCATGTTGCCATATGCGTTCCTAAGCGTTCCATTTGAACCCCAAAAGCATATCCCCTCCCAAATGCGAATCTGGGGCATGGCCCCCATGTTGCCATATGCGTTCCTAAGCGTTCCATGTGAACCCCAAAAGCAAAGTACAAACCAGACCCAGGATGGGCCAGGAGCCCGCATACACCAGAGTCACAATGAGTAGGGGCACAGCAACACACCCATCGGCATGGCCAATCCGTCCCATGCCACATGTGCACAGCACACAGTCCCATTGCCTAGCACACACAACTACAGATGCCACAGCCACACACTCGCCTCCGGGAAACCCATGTACGAGATTGCACGAACTGCCAATGTCAGACGACAAATACATACTTCGCCAGGTGCAACACAATAACAAATCTCATTCTCTCCACAGGTGACGAACTGCCGGATGCTGGGGATGGAGACAGCAGCCAGCACAGCCAGCCCACAAGCCCCCAACGAGGACACACGGATCTGGAGGATCTGTCATCCTCTTCGGACACGGACCACCAAGCAGGCCCATCTGGCGTGGCAGGGCCCAGCCGCTCCCCAGGACCCCTCCTACCCACCAACCCATCATCCAGGGATGCTGAACAGTCCCAGCCCCCTGCTGCCACTGTCGTTGCGGCCACACCCACGGTCATTGTGGCCACTACCACTGCCGCAACCGCCACCATCGCCGCACCGACCACCACCGCCACCACCACCACCACGTCTTCGCTGGCACCAGCCCCAGCGCAGGTGGTGGCCCGGCCGACTGGATCCACCCTGGGAGCCACAGCGAGGACCGTGGTGTGCAATGTGGCTAGTGGGCAGGCCGGTGGCAGCAGGACTGGTAGGAGGAGCAGGGTCAGGGAAACGCCAGCCTCCCCTGGGAGCCATGCCCTGCCTCAAATGGCCAGAGTCCTTGGGGCCTATGAAGAGGCCCAAGGACAATGGGCCAGGTCTGCTACAGACACGCGGGAGGTGCTGGGGGTGCTGAGGTCCATGGACGCCCATATGGGCCAATTCGTGTCCCGTATGGACCAACTCGTGGACCTCATGGGCCAGCTGGTGGTGGCGGTGGGGTCACAGGCAAGGCCAGCAACACCACCTCCGCCACCACCTGCTAGGGCGCAGGGTCGGGCAGCAGTGTCCACTTCCCCTGCGTCCACAGCCAGTGAGCACACCTCACCCACCACCAGCAGGTCGCCACCACACACCCCCTCCCAAACGTGGAAGGGGCCGTCCGAAGAGGAAACAGATCTCCCGGGAGGACTTCGCACGCTCCAGTCGCAAGTGAGGCAGCCAGCCAGCCTTCCGCCAGCCTTCCTTGACCAGCCACTGCATTGACTTGCTCTACGATCCCACTCCACACAGCCATCTGGATGGCATGTGTGTGTTGGACTATGGACATAGAACCAGTGGGTACACCCTGAGCTTCACGCAGCCATGACCGACAGCTCATTGTCACTGCACGCACCACTTTTGTCATCACCTTACACACAATCACATGTCACAGTTTGTAATAAATGCACCTTTTTCACTAACTGCTGTTTGTGCCCTGTGTTTTATTTGTACGGAATACAACGGCCACCTTGGGCGGAAAGGCACCTGATGCGTGGCATGGCAATGGAATCCGGAGGGCCTGTAGGGACCTAGGGGTGGGAGACAGAACAGGAGCACATTCAATGAGTGTGTCACACACCCATCACACAGTACATGTCAACAACTACAAGCAATGTACACACATCGCACAGAGCAATAGGGCACAATGCCACAGTCACCAACAGTGGCATACTACCCTGGCCATGGAGCATTGACACACTGCACGCAGTGAACATACGGCCACCCTGACACAGCACACACACACCTGCACAGATACAGACACATCATCCGTCGTACATGGACACTCACCGTCAAGTGAAGTAGCGGGCGATGAGCTGCTGGCGCACATTCCCAGCTTCCTCCTCTCCGCTGTCCACCTCACTCGAGCTGTCCTGGTCTGCGGGCTGGGGCCCTGGTTGATCTCCGTCATCCACAATGAGGGGGATCTGCTTCCGAATGGCCAGATTGTGCAGCATGCAGCACGCCACCACTATCTGGCACACCTTCTGTGGGGAGTACGCCAGTGCACCCTCGGTGCGGTCCAGGCACCTGAACCTGGACTTGAGGAGGCCAAAGGTACGCTCGACCACACGTCTGGTCCTCCCATGTGCCTCATTGTATCGATCGTCTGCTGGGGTGCGAGGATTCCTCAATGGACTGAGCAGCCATGCCCCATTCGGATACGCAGAGTCACCTGGGTGTGAGGGACACAGAGAACCGTTGCTATTCCAACTGGACAGGGGACAGCATCGCACAACCAGCACGCTACACCACTCCACATACTCACCGACAATACAGCCACGATCCTGTTGCAGATTGGCCATCAGTCGTGGCAAGATGCTGTTGCGCATTATGTGTGCGTCATGGGCCGAGCCTGGGAACTTTGCACACACGTGGGTGATCACCATGTCCGCAAGGCACACCACTTGCACATTCAGGGAGTGCGTGTGCTTCCTGTTGCGGTACAGGTGCTCAGTGGCCTGTGGTGGAACAAGGCCAACATGTGTGCAGTCAATGGCTCCCACGACGTGTGGGATTCTGCCAAGGGCATAGAATGCACCCTTCACTGCCGCCAATTCACGAGCCCTGGGGAATCTGATGTACCTGTTCCGGTACAGCATCATGGCTG
This sequence comes from Calotriton arnoldi, assembly GCA_963921515.1. Lineage (NCBI taxonomy): Eukaryota > Metazoa > Chordata > Amphibia > Caudata > Salamandridae > Calotriton > Calotriton arnoldi. The sequence continues at coordinate 604,765 of CAWUFW010009107.1, forward strand.
CCAGTACATCCCTCAGCACCTTGCTGAACATGGGCTGGGACATCCCTCCTCCACTGCCCACTGTGTGCTGGAATGACCCAGTGGCGAAGAAATGCATGGCGGCCATCACCTTAGCCGTGGGGGTGACAGCAGTCGGATACACCCTGCGGGGACGGAGATGGGGCTCTAACATGGCACACAGTCGATGCAGGGTTGGCCTGTCCAGCCGAAACTTCCTTATGACCTCAGTATCCTCCATGTCCGCCAGCAATTGGTATGGGCGGTCAATGTTCGGTCTCCGCCTGGGTTAAATGGCAGAGGACACATGTCAAAGCAACACGGCACATAGCAATTTCGCATACACATCACTGACATGACTGAGCAAGCACATGAGCCACAGCCCAGCTGTCAAGCTGGGACGGCACGGCCACAATACACTTACACAGGTCTCCCAACAATGGCAATGGCAAGTGAGACATACCACTGCCATGTGCATGCACATGGGGATCTAGGCCCCAATGACTTGCGGGGCGTGCTGATGGGGACTGACTGCATATTCGTCAAGCGGCAACGCCACGGCAACATGAGTGTCTGCTGAGCATGGAACTGCTTCCGAGGCTGGATGAGTATGGCACACGACGACGACGATGTGGGCACCGGCTGAGCGGCCAATACAAGTGGGACCTGTGGCACGAGGGGATATGAGACAGTAGTAGGTGTCAGCACTGCACCCTATGTACAGCACTGTACGGATCACAGCTCCCGAAACATTGACTGGTGTCCACATTGACAGCCCCATGCCAAGACGGCTGTGTGCTTGCAGTCACACGTCACAGGTGAGAGGTTACATTGCACGTGCCAGGTGGCAGACGTACATAGTGGGAGCTGGCATGTGTGTGCATGTGTCTCCTGTTCAGGATCCACCAGATGGGCGCTGACTCTGTACTGACCATTGGACACAGCATGTTCCGTGGAAGGCTTGTGTGTGTGGGATGGTGGCACTGGATGTGCCTCCGTTGGGTGGGGGCCATGCACAGGGCGGGTACGTCGATGATTGCGCATTGTTGGTCACGGTGGGTGCACCAACTAAGATGTGTTGCCCTGTGTTCAATTCCTATGTCCGCATGATGATGGACTGTGGATGTGGGCAGACTACACATTGGTCGATGTGCTGTCTATATGCATGTGCCTTCACACCAGGCACAGCTGCCCCTGCACATTTGACCCCTGCTGGACTCGCTGCTGGGTCTGTGGAGCTGATGCACCTTCTGCGCGTGGGGCGGACAGCTCTCCTCACTTCCCTCATTGCGCATGTCATGTCTTTGCCGCAGGTGACATGGATCATGGAGGGCCCACATGTACGCGTGGGTAGGCTGCACATGATTGTTCACTGGTCGCCACCCCCAGTCAGTGTTTCGAATGGGAAGGTTGTCGTGCTGGTGGTATGTTCGATGTGGCGGATGGGCGGGCCTAGGTGCGGGCTTACATTCCGGACATGGGGGTAGTTGGATTGGCGACTAGTTGCAGTACACACGGGACACGTCTCTTCCTTTCCACATCTGGGTCATCCCTTGTACTAACTGACAGTGATACAGTCATCTTCGCCCCAGCCCTCATGTCCTCCCCTCGCCCCCAATATGCATGCTCACCTGCGAGGCTAGCGCTTGCACAGGCAGCCCCAAGCTCGCACCAGAGAGGGCAAGGAGTGTATGTGTGGGTCCAGGGTATGATGTGTGGCGGGACGCCGTCCACCTGCGTGGTGCCCCAAATGGAGACCCGGCCTGCATGGACTATGCATCACAGTCTTCGCCTTCCGGATCCGCCACCTGCGACACCCAGTGGCTGTGGCTGCCCTTGCGGCCATGCCGCGTCCGTCTGTGGCTGATGGCCCACACATTCACTCTTTGGCCTCTCTGGGGAGGGCTCGGGGGTGGTGGCGCACGCGCTTGCACTTAGTCGCAATGGCATGTGGCGTGGTTGGTATGATGGGCAATGGATGGGATGGTGCGAGCCACCTCCCGTGACGTCAGTGCTGCTCGTGCTGTGGTGCGTCCCCCTACACTTCCATGTGACTTGTGCCATGCTAGACGTTGAGGTTCTATTGCCTGCGTGATATGACCAGGAGGAGCGCGAGGAGACCTCTCACACACCATGCTCCACTGCCATCCCGTGCCCTGTATCGCCTGTGCGGATTGACTATGTTGGGGTTACACCTGGTCGACTGGGGCTGTGTGTGCCTTGTCAAGGGGCATGGCGGGCGCACAACAGGATCCAGCTTGTCCACAGAGGGTGGGCTGAGGTGCGCCTGGTACCGCTTTGTACGTGTGCCCGGCTGCTGTGCACACACGTGTTCACTCCCCCCGACAGGTGTCCTCTCACAATGCCCAGGGAAGCGGTGGTGTACTGTTCATGACCCCTCCCAACACGGCGTGCTCCAACTTGGCATGTGCGCATCTACCCGTCGCACCCACCCACCTGAGCACTGCGTCCATACGACTTCACACGACACATGTGTGTCTTCCACAGTAGTGCTACTCATTTGCGTTGACATCCAATACCAGTGGACTACATGGTCATGTCACGACTGCCGTGTACTTCACATACTCTCATCCTCTCTCATTCGTACTTGTGAAATGAGTCAGCGGAGACAGTTTTGGTTTCAAACATTATATTGAGTCTTCTGTCCTCTGTGATGCAGTATAGTGGACACTACTGGCAGCGGAATACATGTTGAGGATATACTGAGCATGATCACAAATGGGATAGGGTGTGGGGTAACATCTGCTTGGCCAAGGCTGTGCTAATGTACATTTACGTATAGCTGCGGAGCTGCGGACTTTGACACAGACGGTATACATGTAGCCTACCAGACCGCTCGGCATCATGGGCACAGTCCATCTCAGTTCCATGTGACAGGTTTGCTGCGGTTGTTCCTCATGCACGCGTGCATGTGAGATGACATCAGGGCATGTGCTTGCGTGCATGCAGCGGCGTGCCACTTGTTGTTGCACTGTGGTGGTTACTGGACATGTCACAGTCACTGGGGTCGTGTTGTTGTTGTATGCACTTGTCGTCCATGCAAAGGTCCTGGTATGGGATTCCCGGGGCGGGGGTGGGAGGGGTGCAGCACCCACAGACTCCAGGCGACCTATTCATGTCCACTGAGCGGTGTGTGTGTCCATGGGCGCTGGATCCATGTCGTGTCCTGGTTGTTCGTGCAGTTCCGTCCATGTGGGTGCGATACACAGAGCCCATGCCACTGCCTCCCACGATGCATGCGGTGTTCCTGGATGTGATGGGGAACAGTGTGCATGTCCCGGTCATATCCGATGTCATGGCGATGTCGTTGATGGTGTGGTTACAGTTGCCGGTCGTTTGGTATGGCTGTTGTGGTGGTGACTGGCCAGTCCGTGCGGAAGCTGAGCATGGGTGCGGGGTTGGACTTCATAGGTCACTCGGGGAACCTGCGTTGTGGTCCGACGTATTTACAGGTTGTCAGGTATGCGATGCCGCCCAGCAGGGCTTCCATGTCATTGGTGGTGTACATGTTTGCCAGCCAATGAAGCGGATGGTGGCTGTCAAGGTGTTGTTCGTAGTTGTCCTTGGAGGACCATGATGGGGCATGCTGGGTGACATTCGATGTAGCTGTTCTCGATGATCCGTCGTGTGGAGGCACAGTGGTCCCATTTCAGTGCGCGTGCGATGTTGGCCACATACGCCATGCCCCCATAGGCAGAGCAGGCCCTGTCGTGTGCGTCCAGAGGGAGGAGTAGTGGTAGCAGGTCCGCCTTCAGACATGCCGGGTTGGAGAGGCATATCTCGACGGGATGCTGGTAGGGACACCTCCGACAGTAGAAGACGGGCATGATGCAGCTGAACAATGTGATGCGGTAAGTCAGTCGGTAACTTACGTTCAGCAGGGACAGGAGATCGCATCCCAATGTATGTATCGTGTTGGTTTTGTACAGCTTGAGCTGTTCTGCGTAGTTGGGTAGGTGTGTTGCGGTTGCCATTTCGCAGCGGTTCGTTGAGGTGGCGTGCTCCGGCTGTGTGTGCAGTCTGCAATGTGCACGCTCCGGGGTTGCTGTGAGCTCTGTGTAGTCGTAGGGAGACAGGACTTGTGTTCTGTTGGCTTGTTTGGAGGACACGGGCCCTCTTCCCACATGCTTCTCAGACAGTTCAAGGTCAGTGCTGTGTGACTCCTTCCAATTAACTTGCATGTGGCCGACATGGGGGAGTGTTTTCTTCTTTCTTCCCCGTCCGTTGTGTGCTTCTGTGATATGCGCTATCTGCCCTGTGGTCGGTCTCCTCGGCATGCCTGTGTTGGTCTATTCTTGGACAATGGCTGTATTCACCGGCTTCTGTCGTAGGGCTGTGGTTTCGGAGTTGGAATGGAAGGTCATTCAGTGCTGTCTGCTCTCCCTTGTGTGGGCGGCAGGCTGCCTTTCCGCTCTGCGTTGGGCCTTGTGTGTGGATGTTATTCTTGGGCCACCTGTTGTCGGTCCCCGGGCTCTTTGGTGTTCCGTTTCATGTGTCTTGTTCATATGTGCAGGGTGGTATGGGTTTTTCAGTGTGGTACTGGCGTTCCTCTTCCCGAAGGGGCCCTGCTTCTCCTAGTTGGTGTTGCCGCCACTGTGTGCTTCGCCATGTTTGTTACACTGGGGTGTGTCCTGCTGTTGCGTGACTTCACTGACATGTGTGCGTCGGTTGTGTGGCGTTGGGTGTTGTCCGTGAATTGGGCGTTGGGGACATGTCTGTGGCAGGCCTGTCACGTGTCATGTGCGTTCGGGGTGGGGCTGATGTGTGTGCTGCTTGGTTGTGTCCCTGTGTCTGTGTGCGACGCATGCATGGCGCTGCGGTTGGCCTCTGCGTTGTGCGCATGTGTGGCGGCGTCATCGGCGCTTTGTGGCCGTGACGGGGTGGTTGGTTCCTAGTCCCAGGTGGTGTGTACACATGTGTTCCGCGATGTTAGGATTTGGCCTGTGTGTCATATGTGGATGCAATGGTGGATGTGTAGTGTACACGCGCTGGTGGGGGGTTGTCCGCTTTTTCCGCCCTTGCACTGTGTGCGCTGTTTGCGTGCACTTGTTGTGTGTGTGCCTACCTGCGTCTCCGCGGTACGTTGCGTCCTTGGTGGTGCATCAGCAGAAGCATGGGAAGGGCCTGCAGTGCTGGATTCATGCCCGGGGTGCCGCTTCTTCGTTGTCCGTGCTCTGCGTCCGTGTTACCGCCTCTCTTTCACGTGCGGTGTCTCTTGGCCGTGGGAGCCGTTTGTTTGCGGCATCGTAATTTATGCGCCGGGCGGGACGTGTTTCGTCGGATGGTGTGTGTCAGTTGTGCTGCGCCGCTACGTGAACGGGCGCACTTTGATGGCGGACGGTGTTACTGGCTTGCCGGCGGTGTTTGGCCTGCTTTTCGCATCGTAATTGGGCGGGCGTGTGGACTGCTGCGTGCCGGCGGTAACTGGTGGTTTTTGCATCCGCCAGCACGGCGGTTGTGCTTCCGCCCGCCATCGTAATGAGCCCCTAAATTATTATGTATAACAAATTAAAAAAATTAAATTTACTTTTAATATTTTTAAAATTAATTATATACTACATTAACTAAAATAATACAAAAAATATTAAATAGCGGAGGGAATAAAACTGCTATTCCAACTCCAAAAAAAACAACAGTAAGAAAAATATTGGATAGCGTAGAGCTTAAAATTACTATTCCCACTCCAGAGAGTGCAACAGTAAGGAAAGCGTTGGATAGCGGGAGGGTAAAAATTACTATTCCCACTCCAGTGAGTGCAACAGTAGGGAAAGCGTTGGATAGCGTAAGGGTAAAAATTACTATTCCCTCTTCAGTGAGTGCAACAGTAGGGAAAGTGTTGGATAGCGTAGGGGTAAAAATTACTATTCCAACTCCAGAGAGTGCAACAGTAGGGAAAGTGTTGGATAGCGTAGAAGTTAAAAATAACATACTTATAAATAAAATAATTTTTTTAAATAATTAATGAATTAATTATGAAATAACTCTAAACTATTTACAAATACCAATAAATAATTATTAAAAACATAATTACAAATGAAAAATGTATTAACAATAAATTAATAATAAATACCAATAAATAATAATTAATAAATATGAATTACCAAATAATAAATATTGAACAATAAAATATTTTTAATAACAAAAACATATTCATTATTAAAACTTAATTACCAATTAACAAATATTGAACAATTGCATGCTTTTTTATACCAATAATAATAACTATTAAACATTAATTACCAATTAATAATTACTTATTAATATATTAATAAAATGTATCAATAAATAATATTTAATAATATTTAATTACCAATTAATGATAAAACAACAATGAATTAATTTTCATAACAAGAAAATTATAATTTAAAAAAATTACCAATTATTAATTAATGTCCAATAAATTAATTATCAATACCCAACAATAAATTTAATAATTACTTAATTAGATTTCAATTACTTCCAACACAAATCCCCTATAAACGCACAACACACTCCAATAATAAAATAATACACTTAACATAATGATCAATTAATCAATTAATAAAAATTAATAACCAATTAATAAAAATTAATTACCAATTATTAATTAATTAACAATAATATAATTATCAATACCAATTAATTAAAATACATTATTACTTAATTACAATTAAATTACTTCCCACCCTATTCCCCTATAAACCCACAACCCGCTACAGAACTTAGACGCAAAAAATAATTAAAATTAATTTATAATTCCTAAAAATTAATAATTAATTTAGTATAAATAAATTACTTCCCACCCTATTCCCCTATAAACCCACAACCCGCTACGGTACTAAAAAACAAAAATAACTTAAAAAAACATAAAAATTGTATACATATATTTTTAGACAAGTAGAACACTTAACAAAAACACATATAACACATACATATTAAATACATAGCAAAATACATAATAATATAAATATCGATATTAGTAGCATCGATAGTAACATCGATATATTTGATATCGATATTACTAACTTCGATATTACTTACATCGATATAAAAAATCGATATTACTTACCTTAGGGTCGATATTCTGTCCATCGATATTCTTAACATCGATATTCTGTCCCTTCGATATTGTCACCTCGATATTAGTGTAGGTCGATATTTAATTTTCGATATTTTGACTGCTCACCGCAGCCTACGCCCAGAAAGTGTTAACAAGTGTAAAGATAACTAAATAATGAAAGGCTACTTTCACAAAATGTGCTGCATTATGCAGCATAATTTGCCTTTTCTTGCCTCATAGTTTAGTCAACTCTGTCGCATAATTTGGCTCTGCCCTAGCGCATAATTTCAGTGGCCCTGCCTATCAATAAGTTGGGAGAGGTATTGAGGTGGGTCTTACCCTTTTCACTCCTGCCCTTGCTGCTCCATCTGGCTCCTCGTTGGGATTCATGGGTTGCTGGTTGCTATGCCCACCACCAGATTACTGTTCTGCCGCTGCCATGGAGCCTCCGTGTTGCCAGCTAAGTAAGCCAGGTAAGTTGATATGTAAAATATTATTTCTCTGTGCGTTTGTGTATGTGTTTGTGAGTGATTGAGAATGAATGGGATTGAGTGAAAGTGTGTGTTTGAGAGTGAAAGTGAGCATGAAGGAGTGAGTGGAGAATGCCCCCTTGACGCAGAGTAACACAAAGCAGTGCTTTTGCACTGCTTTGCAATACTTTCATGCAACTCTCCAGTGCAAAACATGCTTTGCACTGGAAAGTAAATAAAAAAACATTTTCTGCAGGTTTGCGTCACTTTTGTGACGTAAACCCAGCGCAAAATGGTTCTTAAGATCACCAGCAGCCAGTGACGCCAATACGAAGTGAGGAGATGTGGCCTAACTGCCTGAGCTGCCGACTTTGGAATTGGGGAATGAGGTCTGAATCCCAGCGTCAGCTCAACATCCTGTGATCCTGGGCAAATCCTTTAGTCTCCCTGTGCCTATTTTTTTATTTTATTTTGTGTAATGTAATCTGGTGCTCATGTAAAGCATCCTGATGCCTTTTGTCTGGGTTTGCGCTATATAAAACTACACAAATAAAAAAATGACAGGCAGCCAGGAAACTTTTTCCCAGTGGTTTGGAACTGCTACCCACTGGCCCTCTTTGCTATCCATCCACCCCACCCCTATTTTGCCCACATCATTTTGCATGTTCTTATGTTTTAGTCAGTATTTGGCACGTTTAGAACCAAATTCACAAATTTGATGGAAAAGTCTGGACTGCTGGATGTTCACTGCAATTTTTTTTTAAGCCTCTTTCTTCCCTTTTTAGCCTGTATTTAGCACTTATTACCCCTCACATGTGTAGGAAGAATTATTTAATTGCAAATAAAACAATTTGAGATTCTGTCTTGTTTGCATAGAAGCACAGGAAGATATCTGAGATTGCCTTTAAAATGCAGATGTGGGGGCCTCCACTGCCTTGCACAATTAGAACCCACACTATGGGTTTTTGTCCTCGATTCTGTGAATCACCTGTGAGGATAATCCCCCCATTGCCTCCTTAGCTGGCCAAAGCAAGCAGCAAGATAAGTTGAAGGCATATGATAGAGACAAGAAAATGTTTAATTCCGACTCTCTTCAAGAGCTGTCCTTTGCCCAGGCTTTCCCTGGGACAGACAGACACACAGCTTCTGCCTGGCCACAAAACACGAAGGAGGGAAGGGTGGGGGGCTGAAGCCCTTTTAGCCCCCTGGGCGTTGCTGCCTGCATGAGCACCATTACACACTCAGGGGGAGATTGACTACGTTTTTGCGCCGTGTTTTCATCAGAAAAATGACGCAAAACGGCGCAAAATCTTTTTTTCCTAATTTACTTTTCAGTGCTAAACTTGGTTACCGCTGGAAATAATGTAAAAGTAATGCGGAGCAGCGCATAGCGCTGCTTCGCATAACTTTGAACCATGGGGGCGTGCCAAGGGTGGTGCATGGACGTTGCCATGCAACCACCCAAGGTTTCTCACGATAAATGCAATTTACTAAACACAGTAGATTGGGTTTAGCGTGAGAAAACTGCGCCCTTTTAAACTAGGCGCAAGGAAGGAGAAATGCCTTTTCCGACTTTGCATGTGTGCTGCACTGTGCAGCACGCATACAAAGTGGGAAAAGCTTTCCCTTGTGTCTAGGCATAGTATTTTGTACAGGAAGGGTATCCTTCCTGTACAAAACCTATGCTGGACTCACACACACACACACACACACACACACACCCTAGCGCTATGGCGCTAAGGTGTGTGGGTGGCGCATGGCAGCTGTAATCAGCGCCGGCGCAAGGGAAAGGGGAGGAGAGAGCCATATCTTTGAAAAAATGGCGCTCTCCTGCTCCCTCCCTGTCGCGCAACGCAGCGCAGCCTCCCGGTGGGGGGCTGCACTGCATTGCTTGGAGATTTGGTAAATCTCCCCCATAGTGTCAGTCATTCTTTAGACACAAGGATTCTACGCACTTTTCCCAGATTCACAGAACGTAGAGACAACGCAAGGACTCAAACCCCTTTCCCCCAGTTTTAAAGTCGGCAGCTCTGGCCAAACGCCACATCCTCTTCCTATAGTATGCTCTTAAGTTTCCCTCGGTACAGAAGCAAAAGGTAAGAGATGTGGAATGAGAATTCGTGCAGGGTCTGATGAGCCCAGCGGCCCACCTGTAGCCAGATGAGCACGTAAAAGCTTATCCAGGAGGTGGAACACACAGACCGGCAAACTCATTCGCTTTCCCATTTGTGGCCTGCTGGGATGTCACGGTCCCCATTGCTCCTTTAATGCTATCTGGCCTGAGCACAGGGGAAGGCAGCAGAGAGGGGCTCTTCAGCCGACAGCGGGTGCAAGCTATCGCACAGCCCATGAGCTCGTTAATCAAACGTGCACTTTGAAGTGGGCTTTAACCTGCAAGAAAGATATTGTAGCTCGTGGCGGAAATGCTGACGGACGGAAATAAAGCACGCGACGCCTCAGAAGGCTAGATAGCATAGAAAGCGCGCTGAATGCGGGCTCCTGACTGATTGGGGTTTTAACTAAGGGCGAGGAATCAATCTGTTGCGATGCATCCTGAATATTCTGTCTGTTTTTTTAGCATCGTCGGTGAGTGTGGGTAATTAAGTCTCCCATCAATCAATCAACATCTCTCTAAACTTCTCTAGCCAATCTGACTTGCGAGGCTCGTGTAATTTTAACAAGCTCGACACGACATCTCATACAATATGTCTAGTTGTGAATGCAGTTATTAACAAGCATTGGCAAAGCAAAACGGCCTGGCCCTCCTATTGTGCGTGAATCCCGATTGCTGAGAGGACAGTCCCTAGCAACGCTGTGACTGAAGGGCAGGAATGTGGACTGCAAGTGGCTTTGCTTTGATGAGAATGAGCCTGCAACGAAACAAGCAGCGCTGCCAAAGCACAGGTTGCAAACTGCTCTAAGCCGTCTCATATTTCAGCTTACTCAGGGCCCATCCTCTCAAGCATAAGGTGCTCACTGTCAGGCAAGAGGATGCTTACCCAAGTACTGAAGAAGACACACTAACAGATGGCTCATGTTTCTAAGATGTAAAGGCTTGTACTGACTCAGTCACAGCAGATGCTTGCAACACAAGGACAATTCCAAACATCTTCCTTTCACTAGTGCTCTCTATGAGGCTCACTTAGACTACGTAAGTATCCCGTCATAGACAATGAAGGCCCGATTCACAAACTGCATTTTGTAGTTCTGTATTACCTACTACATAATGTGATTGAGAAACCTAAGACTGCAAATCTCCCCCTCTACCTCTCCTGTCTTTTCTATAGGGAGAGCCTCACACATGTACATCTACTACTTAGGGGCCGATTCCGATTCGGGCCGGAAAACGTACCGACCGACTCGGAGCCAGAATTAATTCCGACCGACACGTACCGGTGCAGCCCAACCCGCAAAGTACGATGAAAAGCGTGCAAAATCCGACCGACTCGTACGGAACACAAGCCGAACGACCGAACCGCGCGGAAAACAGCTATCCGGCCGGAAAAGCACGCGAATCGAACCGACCGACACGCACCAGGAAGAATCCCGAACGAAACGTACCCGCGAACTCCGACCCGCCAAGTACGATGCAACGCGTGGAAAACACGACCGAGTCGCAAGGAGCTCAAGCCGTACGACCGACATGCATACAAAACAGCGAGCCGAAGCAACCCAATACACCGCGACCGACGCGTACGCAGCACAGGAAACAGCACAAACACAGCGTGAACGACTCGGAAAAGCTCGCACGAGACAACTGCAGGGTCCGACTCGGTCAGAAGAACGTCTCCTACATGCACAAAAAGTACAAAGGGAAAAACAAAAAAAAAAGGCCAAACAAGCAATTACAAAGCCAATAAATACTGGGGGGGGGGGACATGGAACAAAGACACACCCACAACTCCACCCATATAAAGGACACAAATCCCTACCATGATCCTTTGCAAATTCAAATGACCTGCCAGCACAGAACACCAACAGACAGCAACCACACACACACTCACAGCTCATCCATCACACAAGCCACACACCATCAGCACCTCAACAAATAGCACCCTCACATACACCCAGCAAAACCTACACTCACACACCCTCACTTGCACACCCACACATACATCAATCACCACCACCACCCATCACCATGCCCCCAAAGAAGAATCCAAAGTTCCTAGACAATGAATTGGAAGTCCTGGTAGATGAGATCCTCAGGGTAGAGCCACAGCTGTTTGGTACACTGGTCCAACAGACCCCCATGTCGCAGAAAACCAAGATGTGGGCGAGGATCGTTGACAGGGTGAACGCACAATCACCATGTTTGCGCACAAAGGAAGACATCCAGAACAGGTGGTATGATGTGCGCAGGAGGGTCAGGGACCTACTGAAGAAGGATTACATCTTGAGCCAACACACCGGCAGTGGCCCTCCTGCCAAACCACTATACCTCAGGCCCTGGGAGGAGAAGGTGCGGGCCATCCTACCACCAGTGAGCGTCTATGGACTAGAAGACATCCCAGAGCCTGGTGAGTACACAACCAATATACCCAATATCGTGTGACAATACACACACATCACTGTCAAGGGGATAGTCAAACCATGCACCCTTAGCAAATCCACAGCAACAAAACCAGAATCATCCCAAGATGTGTATGTCAGTCAGATAAACACAATACATGCCATCTCATAGTGATATGTAACTGTGTCATGACATGTACAAACCCTACAACAAATAAAGCTAGGCAGTGGCACAAATCTAACCAACAAACACTGTCAGATATGTAGCCACCACTACAACACCACCACACAGGGAATCCCACAGAAAGGAAGGAATTCTGTGTATGCTGGTCAAGTCAGTGTAGCCAATAGCATCATGGGAGTCGTAGTCACAGATATTGCCCACCATCACAATACGCCCATCAACACCACTCTGAACCATGCTCACATCACAGGGAGTGGAAAACAACTGACAAGATGGCTGACACTGGCTACTGCTGTGGGGAGCACAAGGCCCTGCTGGGAACTGTGCACCAACCAACAGCAGGACACCACTGTCTAACATCCTGAAAGACAACTTGCACTCCCTGCAATGGAAGCACGTTCCGTGGTGGGATATCTGGCTGGGTGGGAAGGAGGACTGACAGCTATGACCATAGTTACCAGCAGCTCTTCCCACACACACCCCTAACCCAAACTACACACAACTCACCTGGGAAAATGCATTGCCTCACACTAAAAATATTTATCCCACAAAGAACCACCACCCTGGGTCATGCTGTGGGAAGCACAGTGACACACATGGGACTTGTAGCCAAACAAACGCCAGGACAACACTGCCAGCCATCCATTCAGCAGAGGCACACTACCCCACAGGGAAGCAGAGTCAGAAGGAAGGAAGTATGGGCATGCTGGGAAGGGGGGTGGAGGCAATAGCATGATGGGAGTGGTAGTCACAGCTCAACATCCCCCCCCCCACATGGCCGAGCAAGCTCACACTGAAGCATGCGCACCTCACAGAGAGTGGAAAGCCCCATCAAAGATGTCTGACACTGCTGCTCTGTTGTGGGGAGCACAAGGCCATGCTGGAAACTGGCCACCAACCAACAGCAGGACACCACTGTCAGCCATCTTGCCATTGCTATCACACCCACATACAGTGAAGTACACTCAAAAGAAAGGAAATATGGGCATGCTGGGAAGGGGGGTGGAGGCAATAGCATGATGGGAGTGGTAGTCACAGCTCAACATCCCCCCCACATGGCCCAGCAAGCTCACACTGAAGCATGCACACCTCACAGAGAGTGGAAAGCCCCATCAAAGATGTCTGACACTGCTGCTCTGTTGTGGGGAGCACAAGGCCATGCTGGGAACTGGCCACCAACCAACAGCAGGACACCACTGTCAGCCATCTTTCCATTGCTGTCACACCCACACACAGTGAAGTACACTCAAAAGGAAGGAAGTATGGGCATGCTGGGAAGGGGGTGGAGGCAATAGCATGATGGGAGTGGTAGTCACAGCTCAACATCCCCCCCACATGGCCCAGCAAGGTCACACTGAAGCATGCACACCTCACAGAGAGTGGAAAGCCCCATCATAGATGTCTGACACTGCTGCTCTGTTGTGGGGAGCACAAGGCCATGCTGGGAACTGGCCACCAACCAACAGCAGGACACCACTGTCAGCAATCTTGCCATTGCTGTCACACCCACACACAGTGAAGTACACTCAAAAGGAAGGAAGTATGGGCATGCTGGGAAGGGGGGTGGAGGCAATAGCATGATGGGAGTTGTAGTCACAGCTCAACATCCCCCCCCCCACATGGCCCAGCAAGCTCACACTGAAGCATGCACACCTCACAGAGAGTGGAAAGCCCCATCAAAGATGTCTGACACTGCTGCTCTGTTGTGGGGACCACAAGGCCATGCTGGGAACTGACCACCAACCAACAGCAGGACACCACTGACTGACATCCTGAGAGTCAACCTGCACCCACTGCAAGGGTGGCATGCTTCATGGTGGGATAACTGGGCTGGAGGGAGAAGGATGTCCGGATGTCAACCAAATACCACCAATGCTGGCTATGCACACACCTCAACATTCACATTGAAATGCTTCATGTTGCCAGGACAATGCGCTACACCAATATCAACAGCTGACTGTGACAACTTAGGACAATGCAATGTACAGGCCCGCATCCAGAGGTACAGTCACAACTGTCAGGTGTTTGAACCATTGATGCCTGTAGAAACATTACATACATTGTGTGTCTCTTCCAAATACAGGTGATGATGGGGACACAGCAGCAGACGCTGAGGAGTCCCTGTCACAGGCTCCGGGGGACACTGAGCTCACTGGTGTGGAACAGCCTCTGCCCACCTCGGATGACGAAGACCTACCTGGCACCTCCGCAGTGAGTCATCATGCAGCACCAGCAGGACCACCAGCTGCACCCCCTGCACCCACCCCTCCAACAACTGCCAAAACACAGACCACCCCAGCCGTCACGGACAGACCAAGGACCACCACCACCAACAGCACACGGACCCCGGCCCAACGTGGAGCTACGGACACCAACACCAGCAACAACCCCAAGGGGGCCCAGGGTCACCTGTGCGTGCCAACGCAGGTCCTTCACGTGTCGCCAGGGGTGGTGGGAGGGGTGGTAGACATAGGTCGCTGCTTGCAGAGGGGTCTGGACTGCATGATGACCCACAACTGGTACGCATAGCTGATGCGTACCAGACTAGCACCGGAGAGTTCAGCCAGGTAGTGGGGATCCTCAGGGACATTCAACAGCAGCAGGCTGCCCATCATGCCTCCTTGGACTTACACATGTCCCGCATGGAGTCCAAGTGGGACACATTGCAAGAACAGACGGCGGTGCATAGGGACATATTACAATGCCTCCGCCAGATGTGCACCAACATGTCAACACCTCCCTGTGTGCCCACAACATCTGGTGCTGCAACAACTGCAACTGCCACAGGGAGGGAGGATGACTCTGGCGGAGAGTCCCCTGCACCACAGCAGCCTGCACTTGAGGGCTCCCCCCCAAAGAAGAGGGGTCGTCCGAGGAAGGACAACTGAGAGGCTGATGGCCATGCACAACCCCCAGGAAGCCAACACCTGTTCCGGAAAATCACCTTTGTGCGCAAACTCTTCACCCTGTCGAATGCAACACAACTCTCCCACATGACATGGGGAGCTCAAGTTGGACCAATGTATCAGATGACTGTGGACTTTACTCAGGACATTTCTGCTATCAGGACTTCCAAATCATCTAGGAACTTTGGATTACAATCACAATGTACAGCACCCACCATCCTGTGCACTATACTCACACATGTATGTCAATAAACTCACTAATACACCATACTTGCCTCTGTTGTGATTACAACGTTGTTTCTGAAGTGGAGAAGATGATCTGTGAAATGACACTGTGCATGCTAACTGCTACAGCAAGTACAACACCGGCATGTGAGTCATGGCGACGTGACACATATGAGGGAGACACACCACCAGGGCTACACAACACATACACACCAGGGCCATCTGACTCATCGCCTACACTGATGTTGCCAGGAAATACGGTGCAATGCACAGACACAACACCTATTCACAGTCTGTGTTAACTAGCCCACTGGTGCAGGAAGCAAATGTCAGTCAGATGTGTGACCACAGACAACGCACATCACAAAGTGAAGCACAGGTTTATTACACATTTGCAACATGTTGTAACCACTACAGATGTAAGGTAATCCCACCTGGCAGTGGGCACACAGTCAACAAGTGTAGAAGAAAGGAAGTCCATGGGTGTGGCGCACATCACCTGTAGGGAAACGACAGCTACCACCCTGAGTGATTCAGGTGTGGGGATCACAGTTGACCAAACAACTCTGAAAGTACCCTGTGAAGGACAGAAATGACACACAGTCAAAAGCACTGAAGAACAGGACAGAACTGCAATACTCATGCCCAATACATGTCACAAGATACCTACCCAGGACCAAGTTAACATGTCAACAATGTTGTGGAGTACAGACTACCTGTAAAGACACATTGCTGCACGCATCCAGTCAAGTAGCACATGGACACACTCAAACAGCACCAGAGCACCACCAACACATATCATACAAACTCACATCATTGACATAACATCCCTGGATACTCACATTCAGCTGAAAAAGTTGGTGATGAGCTGTGTGCGGACATCACCCTCATCATCATCATCACCACTGGCATCGTGGTCCAGCCCAGGATACTCCACAGGTGGCGGATGTTGGTCATCGTCATCCAGGATGAGAGGCAACTCCTTCCGCACTGCCAGGTTGTGTAGCATGCAGCAGACGATGACAATCTTGCACACCTTTGCTGGGGCATATGGGAGGGCCCCTCCTGTCTTATCTAGGCAGCGGAAGCGGCTCTTCAGGAGACCAAATGTCCGCTCAATCACTCTCCTGGTCTGACCATGTGCCTCATTGTAGCGCATCTGTGCTGGTGTCACAGGGTTCCTGAGGGGCGTCAGCAACCACGGCATGTTGGGGTATCCGGAGTCACCTACATACAGACAATTGCACATTAGCTGAGTTGGAAAAGAGGGTGGAACACTACATTGCAGAACACACACGATGCTACAAAGTCAGTACACACCAACAAGCCAGGCACGCTGGTTCCGCATCTGTGACATCATCCTCGGGATGCGACTACTCCTCATCACGTAGGCATCGTGTGCAGAACCGGGGAAACGGGCACAGACGTGTGTGATGCTCATATCTGCAAGACATACCACCAGTGCATTGACCGAATGGTAGTGTTTGCGGTTCCTGTATGCCTGCTCTTGGGCCTGTGGTGGTACCAAAGCCACATGTGTCCCATCAAATGGAGCCAATGACATGCGACATTCTCCCCAGGGCATAGAAGTCACTCTTCACGTCAGTGAGTTGTTGAAGTCTAGGGAAATAGATGTACTGGTTCAGGTACCGCAACATAGCCTCCAAAACGTCGCAGAGCACACGGCGAACATGGTCTGTGACATCCCACCAGCAGACGCCACAGTGTGTTGAAAGGTACCGGTGGCAAAGAAGTGTAGGGCTGCCATCACCTTCACCTTGGGGGTCAGCGCTGTAGGGTATGTCCGGCCAGGTTGCAAATGTGG
The DNA here is from genome assembly GCA_963921515.1 of Calotriton arnoldi. Lineage (NCBI taxonomy): Eukaryota > Metazoa > Chordata > Amphibia > Caudata > Salamandridae > Calotriton > Calotriton arnoldi. The sequence continues at coordinate 621,944 of CAWUFW010009107.1, forward strand.
GGCCAACCGCACCGTCAATTCCTCAATCAGTGGCCTGGTGAAGCGGTACCATCGGATGCAGTCCCGTTCAACCACCATTGCAAGGTCAGGGAATGGCGATGGACAGCTGTTGCCCTGCAGTGCATAGGTGAGGAAAGAAAGATTGTCAGTCACCCCACATATGTGGCATAGACCAGACTCAATATCACATGATACATCATTACGAGACACAAGTACATGATGCATGTGCCGTTCCGTAAGGACATGTATGGCACCTACATGGCTAACATCTAACATCACAGTTCAACATGTGTCCTCAACAAGTCCCAGGTTGTGCTATGGGATATCATTAGGCTGTGTCACAGTACCCATGTACTGCTGTCACGTTCCAAACACACACCACAGTGACATGTGAGGACAGATGTGCCCCAGGCATCACAGCTCATCGACAGGTAGATTCCCAGGGACCCTGTATTGACACATGGATACTGGCATGACATGGTGCATCATGAATACATCACAGCTAAACAACCATGACCCCCACAGGTAGTGGTCCCTGTTGCCTCGGCAGGACAGACATGGACGTCTGTGACACACACACGCACAACATCAAAGTCCATGCACAAACAACGTGGATGTGGAGACTGTCTCCCATTGTGCACATGGAATCAGAGACATTGTAAACACGACATGCACACAGACTGTGGAGGGCCATCACAATTGTGGCAATGGGTCACCCTGGGACGTACATACCGACCCACATGGCACTCTGGGGGATGTGACATGACATACACATACACAACCGTGAAATGTGACCATGCCACATGCCCTGAAATGAACAGTTGCACACCCCAGTGTTCATGTGCACAACACACCAAGGATTCTGTCCCCATGAACACGTGCACAGCCTGGGAGTGGCTGCCCCCAAGTGCCACCCAAAAAACAACATGTTGACCCCCATACACGGAACATGTAATGCAGCCTTACATGCCTTAGGATACAGTGTGGACAGGCTGTGGTGTTGTAGGTGTGCCCCTCTCTCCCTGGGAAGTATATGTGGCTGGCATATGTTCACCTGTGACAGGCATGGTGACATATGCCAGTGACTTGTACAGGGACGCGTTGTACAGCAATGGACCGATCGGTGCGCACACATTGGCCATAGCATTCAATGTGAGCGGGTACGCGTTGTATCCCGGGTACGCGTTGTAGAGCAATGGACCGATCGGTGTGCCCGGCCGGCCCATTGCATTCAATGTGAGCGGGTACACGTTGTATCCGCAATACGCGTTGAACTGCAATGGACCGATCGGTGTGCCCGGCCGGCCCATTGCATTCAATGTGAGCGGGTATGCGTTGTATCCGCAATACGCGTTGAACTGCAATGGACCGATCGGTGTGCCCGGCCGGCCCATTGCATTCAATGTGAGTGGGTACGCGTTGTATCGCGGGTACGTGTTGAACTGCAATGGACCGATCGGTGTGCCCGGCCGGCCCGTTGCATTCAATGTGAGCGGGTACGCGTTGTATCGCGGGTACGCGTTGAACTGCAATGGACCGATCGGTGTGCCCGGCCGGCCCATTGCATTCAATGTGAGCGGGTACGCGTTGTATCGCGGGTACCCGTTGTACAGCAATGGACCGATCGGTGCGCACACATTGGCTGGGGCCTGGCATGGCAACGGACGCGTTTTCGAAGCTCCGAGTCTGATGCAGTGAATTCAGTTGGCCAGCCACAACAATGTTGCAAAATCATGGGTGTCATGAAGTTGAAGATTTGAAGGATGCTGTGGGCATGTATTATTGCTGCTATACCATGGATTGGTCAGATTTAGAAGATGCAAACGACTTGGACCTATCACTTTGGACACATGGGACAGTATCTGCCTCTGCAGCACACATATAATGCTGGCTGTTCCCCTGAGAGCTCACTTGCCTGCACTACATGCTCCAGGACGACATCTGCCACCAACACTGCTGCTGTTTATGCATCCTCTGGCTCCTGCAATGGCACGTACTGTGGAGAGAGCCCCAGCCTTCAGCCTTGAGGAGAACCAGGCCCTGCTGGACAGCCTCCTTCCACAGTACAGCAAGCTGTATGGGAAACCAGGGGAGCAGGTGAGTGTGCTGTCCACTGCATCACTAATTGTGCATGTTGTCTGACTAGCAGGACTTTCACTGTGCACACCACTGGCTAGCATGCCCACTGAGTAGTTGTCACACCCCAAAGTGTGTAGTTACATGCACTGAACTGGTACAGTGCAGTAACAGTGCATTCCAACTAGGTTTACTTCCCATGCAATGATACCATGTAGTGACTGCTGGCAAACTGTTCATAGCCATTGTTGCACTGCCTGTGTACATCATATGCCCCTATAATTGAGACATGTATATCCAACTGTGTGATGCACGTATATGTTGCATGTGTAGTAATGGCCTTTTCACTTTGTCATCCTCACAGGTTGATGCCCACCAGAAGCAGGACATCTGGCTGACCATCGCCCGGAAAGTAAGATCCGTGGGGGTCTACAGGCGCAGGATCCGCAACTGCCAAAAGAGGTGGCAGGACCTTCGTGGCTGGACCCGGAGGATCGCAAGGGTCCAGCTGAAGCTGTCACCTCCTCGCAGGAGGGGCGGACACCGGACCCTGATCCCCCACATGCTCCGGATCCTGGCGGTGGTCTTCCCTGACCTGGATGGGCAGCTGAAGGACAGACAGCAGCAAGGAGGGGGTGAGTCCATGACTGCACTGTGCACTTTGTCTGACATGCTATGTGCCCTCCTCTGGGCTGAGTAAACTTCCACAGTACATCAGTCATGTGGTCCAGGACCCATGGCCCTCATTTGTTACATGCCCACTTCTCCTCTGATACGCATATGTGTGGCCCTTATAGTCAGGAAATTGTGTCATTTGGGGACTGTGTCATTGCATTTTGCTTTGCTCAAGGTGGGGGACAGCATTTGTTCCCGTGACTATGTTGTGCGATTCAAGGGTGGGTCAATTGCTTACACAATGCCTAAGTTCTGACATGTGATCTGCGTGTAACTTTGATATGTGGTCCGCTTGCTGCTCTGACTCACCACATGTCCCTGGGGAATGTGGCACACACCCATGCTGCTGGTGGGAATAATATTTGGGCCTCAGGAGTATGTGTATCCAGTGTGTCACACATGCTTAGCCACCTGCCTACTGTCCAGGACTCATCCCTCTTACAGGTGGAGCTGGACAGTCATGCCTACTCCAGTGCATACAATACACTCTGTACTCCCACTCCCGTGTATCATCTGGCATGTTGTGATCAGTGAAATGTACCCTCAGGTGTCTGCCTCTGTCTCATTGTGCTGTGTCTTCGTTGTCAGGACTACTGGTATGTTCATCGTTTGGGGCTCAGCATGTCATCTGAGATGTGACCATGATAGACGATACTTCTGTGACTTATAGGTGTCTGATCACTTGACTGTGCACACAGGTGTTTGCGACTGTGACTTTCAGGCAGCTGTATTTTCATTCACAGCACACTGTGAGGTGCTCATGTTCAGAGAGTTGTGTTTCATGTCCCCCATATGTCCAGTTGGTATGACGTGGACAAATAGTAGTACAGATGTTTGGTTTTTGGGGGATGGACATGTGCACTTGTCAGTCACATAACTTGCATTCCCCATGCCCTCGGATTGTGACACAGTGCAGACTGTTGTTGGCTGGCTGCCATGGCCATGTGACTTGAGACAGTAATGTATGACTTTGCACGCATTCTTGTGTCATGGCATTCAACTTCCTGGGACTGATCCTTCAGGGGAGTGACATGTGCAACATGCACCCCATTGTGGCATTGACTATCCGGACATGGGTGCATCATGGTGTCTGGTGCTGGTATGCATCACATGCATTTCTAATTAGAATCTGGCCATCCCTTTATCCGGACACCTGCACTGACTCAGTGGCAAGAGATGTGATGTGTGCATGTTCACATGCTTCACCGTGTTCCCTGCAATGTCCAACAACTGTGTAGGTGGTGCATGTGTCCACACTGGGGTCTTACCATCAGACAGGCACCAGACAGATGGGTGCAAGGGCAGGAGGGGTGTGAGTCCCATGGTTGACCATCAGACTGACAATTGGCTTCCCGAATCTGTGTGAGGACTTTAGGCAATGTTCAACTAAGGATGCCAGGGCTTGCTCTGTAATGTGCTGTACTTACTGTGGTGTGTGCGGTCAGTGCAGGTGACTGATGTTTGTCTGTTTCCCTAATTGTTTGCAGATACATCCACGGCCACAGGAGGGGACAGCTCCACGGACCAGGAGGAGCAGCGGAGCCAGACTGGGTCAGCATCGGACGAGTGGTCAGAGGGACCCAGTGGCACGGAGGGCGAGGGGAGCCACACCGAGGAGTCCTCAGCACCATCCACCTCAGCTGGGGACCACAGCAGCTCGGAGGATGACTCCCTTGTGGAGGCGGGTCTCAGCAGCCACCAAAGGCCAGCTAGTCTATCTCGCCCCACCACCACCACCACCACCACCGCCCTCCCATCGGCTCCCATTCCGTGGAGGCTCCCGTGCTCGGGAGCGTGTCTCCTTCGTGCCAGGCACCGCAGCCCCTGCCCCTGTGTCCCCTGCTGCCCTGAGTGAGGAGTCTGTGTACCTCCTTCGGCAGCTCCATGTAGGGCAGACAGCAATGCTGAGTGTCCTCCATGCACACACCACTCTGTTGACACAGCTGGTGTCGTTCATGGAGGGCATCTCGACGGGTATGTCTGCCCTACAGAGGAGCAATAGGTCCATGGACTCCTCCCTGACGGCAGCAGTGTCCCTCCTCCAACAGTCCCTCACCCCTCCCACCTCTGCCCCATCCACACTTCCTGCCCCCCTACCTGTCCAAAGCACATGCACACCTGCACAGTCATCCAAACACACAGACACGAGCAGCACAGACACACCCAAGAGTAAGGCAAGACGTGCACACAAGCATCCTCAGGGGACTGATACCACAGACACAGGGGATGGGGAACACACACACACACAGGCATCCACATTCACTCCGCAGTCCTCCAAATCCTCTCCCTCCAAGAACCCTTCCCTTGCCTCACCTTCTACCCCACATACACAGCAGGTCTTCCTGTGTGACCTCGGCCTCTTCCCCACCATTCCTGCTGACCCAGCACACCAGGGGAAGAGGAAGTCCACCCACACAGAGAGGAGTGCCCCTCGCCCCCGGACACCCTCCCCCAGGCGCAGGCAGACACAGGAGCCCATTCGGAAGTCCCCCCGGAGCAGGAAGAGCAAGACCCCACCACCACCACCACGCAGCTCCAGCGCCCAGTCTCTCTCCTCCATCCCCCAGGCCACCACTGCACAGGTTCCCCCACCACACCCTGCCCCAGGTTCCCCACACACCGATACCGCATCCCCAGACTGCTTAGGCCCTCCCCCCGCCACTTGCTCTTCCACCCCCAACCCAGATGCTCTGCCTGTTAGTGGCACTGTTGTGGGGACCGGGTCCCCCCTCTGTCCTGCCCACCTCATCTGCCCACCCTTCCACTCCCTTGGAGTCATGCACTGCAGTGGAGTCCACAACCACCACGTCTGACTCGGGCAATGCAGTGGGTACCCAGTCCACTACATCAGTCCAGCCCACTGCAGTGGTTGCAGCACCCACACCAACTGACTTGTGTACCACGGTGGTGCCGGCCCCCTGAGTCAGACACCTCCACTGCAGTTGCCGGTGACACTCCTGCACCCACCACCCCTTCACTGCCTCACTCTGCCATCCCCTGATCCTGTCCCTGCGGTGCCTGGCCTGCCCCTTGTATGCCCCTCCAAGGGTGATGTCCCCCAACCGTACCAGTGCAGGCAAGCAATGTGTGACCAGTTGTCACTTCTCACCCCGTTGGTACTGTGATTTTGGACTGGCCATTGGCCTTAGTTTCTTTTGGACTTCCGTTTTTACCCTGACATTTGCTGAATAAAGCCTCTTTTTGTTTACTTTTGGGTTTTCTTTTGATGTACATGATGTGGATGAGTAGCATCCTGCATTTGCAGTTGTAATAGTGTTAACATCAGGACGATGAAGTGTTGCAGTGATGGACTCCATGTGGTCCATGGGATATGTGTCCTGTTGTATTCTGGATCTATGGCATCCTTTGCTACAGTCTGAGGGTGTAATGTTCAGCATTTGACACAGGGATGTCCTTTTTGCATTTGTAAATGAACATCTTTGTCTTACACTGATGCACATCTGGTGGGCTTACCACTGTTCAATGTTCCGATTTCCCTGACTGTGTGCCCAGCTCCACTGGACATGCAGTTTTGCACATCAATGTCGAAGGACTCATCTGTGTATACAGTGCAACTTGCTTGACATGTGTTTGGTGTGTGTGCAGATGACTGACGTGACACCCCCGTACCCAGGCTGATGTGAGCAGAGCCTTCTGTGTGTTGTGGTTGTTGACTCACTGACGGAGTGTTCTGCTGACATGTTTGGGTCGTGCACAGACAAGGTTTGGCACAGCGGACCTTCCACAGGAGTGGTGTGCCCTCATGGCAGTGTGGAATCTGGTGACATTGCGTGGGCCTGTGTTGTGTAAGCATGTCTGTGCGTGTTCCCTTCCCTTTTCCTACACAGGCTGTGTCCCTAGGGATGTTCCTGTATGTGATGCTTGCTGAGTTGTTCTGTGTTCATCCAGCATCTTGGACCTGGTTTCTCTGTGATGTGGGTGCATGGCAAACTAATGTTCATGAGGTTGTCATCCCAGGTTGTCTTTGTTGTCAGTGCTGGGGATGTGGGCAAACGCAGATGGGACACATTCAGGATTCCCCTTGGCACTTGTTGTTTACACGAGTAATGTGATTTACAGTTTGTGTTAGCTTACAGTGATTGTGACACGTTGTGTGTGTGACTGCTGCCACTCCTCAGGGTCAGAGCTGCAATGTTGGTATTTGTGTACGTGTGTTCTTCGTGTGTCACCTTGGCTTCTTCATTGGTGTGTGACTATGGCCAGGATCCCATTGATTGTGGTGGATTTCACATTTTTCGCTTCTCCTTAACCTTGGTCGGCACCCCCGCAGCTTTGGGCTCTGCCGTTTCGCCATCCAGGTGGGCCCTTCTTCCACTCTCTTCACAGCCGACATGGGTAAGACTGACCCCAAGCAACCCAGACTCACATTTGACCAGTGCCGCCAGACGCGCCAGGACGGCGCGGTCACCAACGGGGGCGACTCAACTACCCCCGCAGAGATGGCCGCCTCTCGGGAGGACGACCTCAAACCTATCATGTTGGAGGTTAAATCCGCGGTCTCTGGCATAGCTGCCCAGTTGGAACAGTTATCTTCTCGCCTGGATGTGGTCAAGTCTCGGGTGGACTCACACGATAATCGCTTGCTGCATGTGGAGTCGAGGGTCTCTGACGCTGAGGACGCCGCCACTCAGGATCGACAAAAACTTCTTCAAATGGACAAAGTCCTTGAACTAATTCGCAACAAAAATGAGGATTTGGAGGCGCGCTCCCGCAGAAGCAACCGCCGCATCACGGGGGTGCCCGAGTCCACCAATATATCGCGGATGGAGGACATTGTGGAGCAACTTGTGCGTGAACTGTTTGGCGACGTGCTCTCGCCGGTCTTTATTGTGGAAGAGCGCACCGCTCCCTCGGCCCTCGTCCGGGCCCCGGATTGCCAGCTCGCCCGATCATCGCCAAAATCCTCAATTTCCGGGACCGTGATGCTATCCTCCGGGCGGCCAGGGAGAAAGGTGAGATCCGCCACCAGGGTAACTCCTTGTCTTTCTACCCTGATTACACCCTGGCGGTACAGGCTGCCCGCCGTGAGTTCCTGCCTGCGAAGCGTATTCTCCAAAAACACAAGATCTCATATTCTCTGGCATATCCGGCCAAGTTACGAGTCAGGCAGGGCTCCAAGACTCTCATCTTCCCGGTTCCTAAGGACTCCCTCGCCTTCGCCAAGAAGCTGGATCGCACACATCGCTCCACCCCAGCAAATTCACAAGACTCTGCCACCGGCAACATAAGCGATAATGACTGACTCTGTCTCCTCCCACGACTTTACCTGTTTGTTTCTTTCCCCTCAGCTGCCTGATCACCGGCCTCACATGGCCTCATCTGCACCCTCTAGTTCCATGTTGGTTTGCCCCTCACTGTCATGCTTAGGGGCTTGGCAAATCTGCTCCCCTGTTTGTCACTATTTACTCTGATGTCTGCTACTACATCTGGCTTGGCGGGTGTGTGCCGAGCGACGCCATGCCTCCGCGGGATAATTCCCACTTCGGCTATAAACTTTTCCCCTCCTAGTTGTGGTTCCCTGGGGTGGATTTGGGTGGTTTCTCAACCTGTTTGGGGGGTTGGAGTGGGCGGTGGGAGGGGGGATTTGGGTGTTCACGGCCTCCTTCTGAGGCGTTTTTGTTTTTGTATGCATTTGGTTGTTTTTTTCAACCTGGGGGGTTGATGTGGGCGGGGGGTGGGGGGATGCTGGGGATTTGTGGCCTCCTTCTGAGGCGTATTTAATTTTGTTATTGGGTTTTCCTTTGCTCTATTGCTTGCCTCATGATGCCGTCCCTAGTTTGTTTCACCATGCCATGCTGACTCGCTCTGTGCACACTCCCACGGTCCTGCCCCCGGGCACGTCACCTACTGGCATATCCCTACCTGGGTGCGGTTCCTGCGATTCCCACCCACAGCCTAACTGCCCATCATGGCGTGCTTTTGATTGTTGTTTGCACCTCCCAGATTGATGCACTGCTCATCTTCCCCTCAGTTGGATCGCACCAGAACACACACCCGTACAAGGGTCCTGGCTATATGCACCACAACCCGCACAAATACTTCCCACAACGTATCTCCATGACTGACACTATAATTTGGACATGGAACGTCCGTGGTCTCAATGACCACCGTAAGGCCCGACTAGTACATGCACACCTCCTTCGGCACAAAGTGGACATCTGCCTGCTACAAGAGACCCACTTGCTACCCGCATCTGCTGCCAGGCTCCACTCACAGCACTGGGGAGAACTGCATTCCTCGTTCTATTCCAACTATTCTCGGGGGGTTTCTATTCTCATACGCAGGGGACTACCTTGGCAAACCTCCCAGGCAATCACTGACCCCGATGGGCGCTTTGTTATTCTCCACGGTTTCCTACAGGCCCAACCTTTGACGATCGCCGCTATCTATGGCCCAAACTACGATGACCCAGACTTCTTTGCGCAGGTGTGGCATCGTATCTCATCCCTTGGCCCCGCTGCGCTCCTCTGGGGGGGGGGATTTTAATGTTACACTGTCCACGGATTTGGATCGCTCTGGTCCCCATGCCTCCCACCCGCGCACTGCGGCACTCCTAAGCTCCATTATCGCTGACAATTCCCTGTATGACGCTTGGCGACACACGCGCCCTGACGCCCGCGAGGGCACTTGCGTCACTGGCACCCAAGGTTGTTGGTCCCGTCTGGATCTTTGGATTACCTCCCCAGATATATTCTCCTGGCTCACCTCTGTTGATCACATGGCGCGCACTCTCTCAGATCATGCACCTGTTCAGCTTGGGCTCCGGATGCCGCAATCCCCTCGGCGCGCCTTCTCCTGGCGGCTTCCCTCCAACGCGCTGCGAGATACTGTTTTCTGCAACGAGATTCAGACCGCAATCACTAACTATTTTGAGCTTAATGAGGGTTCTGTGGACTCTCCCTCCACCCTTTGGGAGCGATTTAAGGTCGTTATTCGCGGCGAATGTATTTCTAAACAATCTGGGGTCCTACGCTCCATCCGCAGCACTCTCGACAAACTTGAATCGGAAATTAAAGCTCTGGACACCTCTCCTGCCCTTGACCCTGGGCCCGATATACTTGCCCGTCTCCGCGAGAAACACACTGAATTTGCCGAGGAGGCCAGCAGAGAGCTCTCGTTTCTTGGCAGGGAGGCCAGAGCGCACCGCTTCGGCGAGGGTGATCGGCCCGGTAAGACCTTGGCTACTCTTCTCCGCCCGCCACGCGCTGCATCTTATATTACTGCACTCCAGGATGGTGGCCCAGATCGAACCACCTCCCCTGAAGAAATCAAGGTGCGATTCATGGATTTTTACAAGCAATTATACACCGCGAGACCTTCCCCCCCGCGTGAGGTCCTCGTCCAGTATTTCGACACTCTCGAGCTTCTGTGGCTTGAAAACTACCACCGGGAATTCCTTGACGAGCCTTTTTCCAAAGAGGAAATACTTGCCGCCATAAATAGTATGCCGAGTGACAAGGCCCCTGGCCTTGATGGCTTGCCTGTCTCTTTTTACAAGGCCTTCGCCCCACTTCTAGTGCCGCATCTAGCTGCCATGTATAATGAATCATTCGAGAGCGGCCAATTCCCACCCTCGCTCCGTGAGGCTATGCTAACTCTTCTCCTCAAACCTGACAAACCTCCCGAACTACGAGATTCTTATCGCCCTCTGTCCCTCATTAATACGGATAACAAATTTTTTGCCAAATTGCTCGCTTCACGTCTACTCCATCTCATGCCACTCATTGCCCGTCCGGACCAGTCCCGCTTTATCCCTGGCCGTGCGACCTCCCATAATCTCCGGACCATCTTCTCAGTCCTCCACCAAATCAACCCAGCGCTCCCTGCAGTGGCCGCCCTGCTTGCCGCCACAAAGGCCTTTGATACCCTGGAATGGCCCTTCCTTTTTTTCCTTCTTCCCCGTCTCGGATTCAGTCCAGTCTTTATACGCAAAATTCTGCTCCTGTATACTCTTCCCACTGCCCGTCTCCGAATTAATGGCCTAATATCTGACCCCATCCCCATCGGGCGTGGCACCCGTCAGGGGTGCCCGCTCTCACCTATGCTATTTGCTATCGCAATGGAACCACTGGCGGCCAGACTCCGTCAACACCACACCCAAAGGGGCATTGGCTTTGCGGCACGTGCTCTCTTGGTCTCTATGTACGCGGACGACATCACTCTATATGTTCGCAACCCCCAAGAAAATCTCAGTCCGCTGGTGCGCGAGATCATACGGTTCGGAGGTTATTCAGGCATACAGGTAAACTGGAATAAATTAGTCCTCTTCCCTCTCACTGATGCCACCGTGCCCTTTACACCAGACTACCCCTTCGTGTGGGCGACGGGTCCCACTCGCTATTTAGGCATCTGGCTGAGTAGGGACGTGGACGAACTCTGGAGGGCTAACTTTGGTCGTGCGGTGGACTGGCTCGAGTCCAAGATTCCCTTATGGAGCCGACTGCCACTGTCGCTAGCCGGTCGTATAGCGATTGTCAAAATGGTAGTCCTCCAGAAATTTTTATATTTATTCTTGAACGTACCCGTTCCCCTCACCGCCCACTTTTTCTGCAGGGTCCGCTCGCTGATCATCTCTCTTATCTGGGCAGGCAGGCAGCCCAGGATTGCGTATGACATTCTAACTCTTCCGATGTCGTGTGGAGGCCTCGGCGCCCCTAACTTCAAACTCTATGCAATGTGCGCCCAGGCAAGCTTTTTGCATTTTTGGCTTCACCCCACTCCTTTCCAACCACACGTGGCGGTTGAGGCAGATATCGCTGCCTCGTGGCCGCTTACCACAGCCCTGTTCGCCCCGGCCAAACTTCCACGCACTGAAATTGACACGGTCGAGACCCTGTGCTGGGCTTGGGAGGGCCTTCGCCGTTTTTCCGGTGTCCCCATGCTTTCGGCAAACATGATGCCAATTGTTCGGCACCCGGCTTTCCCCCCTCTTCAGCCCTCCGGTATGGCTAAACACGCCACCCGTCTGGGGTTGAATACAGTAGCGGATCTCTACCCCGTGAACACATTCTATTCTCTCGCTGACAACTCCGGTTTGCAGGGAGCTACACACTGAGTTCCCCCTGGCCCCTCCCTCGATGGCCGCTCTAGACCTTTTGTATTCATCCCCCTCTCCTCGTAAGTTGGTAACTAAACTTTACGCCCTCACGCTGGCGGCCACCGCTATTTCCACTGACCGCGCTTGTATGGCGTGGGGCGAGGATCTCGGCGCCGACATATCCCAAGCTGACTGGCTGTATTGCTATAACCAGACTAAGCGACTGTCCCCAAATTATCGCTTGCGCCTTATACACTTTAAATACTTGCATAGGCTTTACCGCACTCCCGTTCAGCTGCACAAGCTGGGTCTAATCCCCAATGACAGATGCCTGCGCTGTTCTTCTCCTGCGGCAGACTTCTCTCATCTTGCCTGGTTATGCCCTAAGGTCTCCACTTTCTGGCGTGAGGTCTGTACTGCCATTTCAGAGATTACCTCCTCGCCGGTTCAGCCTGACCCCCCGCTCTGCCTCCTAGGCTTTGTTAAATTTTGCCCTGACACTTCTCGTCGCCTGATTGCCATGCTGCTTGTCCTCGCGCGGCGTAGGGTCTCCATATGCTGGGGTCGCAAACCTGCACCTAAGTTCGCTCATTGGCTCGAGGATGCATCGCGCTGCCAGACCCTATTGTCTGAATTCTGGGACCTCATGCCAGCTAGATCTCGCCCACTCGATATCTGGGGACCCTTAGTTACCTACCTCCTGGCTCGCACCTCCCAAAGCCCGGCTACCTCTCCCGTGCTCCCCGCAGGCACTCCGCCCGCGGCGGCTGCCGGTGTAGGTTAGTTCACGGCCTCCCCCCGTCTCTACTCCTCCTCAGTTGGGCCCTCTCCTGTAGCCTGTGCGCCTCCTATCCATCACGGTTCACTGCCCTGTTGTACCTATATAACATCTGCCATGGTATCGCTATCTGATGTTCGGTGCTATTGGTTTACCTCGTTATTTTCCATTGTGCTCATGTATGTGGTGTTTTGTCTCGGTTCAAAAATGTAATTTGTCTATGCAATCTTGTTAATAAAGGTTTTTGAAACAAAAAAAAAACTCTACTAACGGGCCCTTGGCCACCCCCCCCCCCTGAATAGAAATGGTCCCTCTGTCACTCCTCTAACTAGAAAAATAGCTACTGGTAGGTTTAAAGCTAGCCATACCCACAAGTGCGTCGAGCTCTGTAGCAAAACAAGCTTAGGATCCTGGTACTCCTCTCATCCATCGCCGGCAACCCAAACGGATCTAGAATCACTGAAACTCCAAACCGACAACTTATCTCAGAGCATTCAAAATGTTATTCTTGAAATGAAGAGCATTTTACACCTCACAGAAGACACTGTCATAAATCAAGCAAATTTAAAAATCAGTACTCAATCTAAAAAGCAAGCCAAATCGTCTAGCCGTGTCGCTGATATATAGGCAATATCGCCCTCGCCAAAAACTTAAGTGTTTATTGGAAGATGAAACTTTAGCCTTACTACTATCCTATGAGTCTACACCTGAGTCCTCTAGTCTCCCCTATAAGGGAGGCGATAACGAAATTGGAACGGTCACAATCAACGTAAATAGAACTTCCATAACCAAAAATAGAAAGTTAAACATCCATAACCTGAAGAGAGTTTCACTAACCACCTTTAATCATGACTCAAATCCTGGGAACTCCTTGAAACCGCTCCTAGGCCTACTACTCAACTGCCGATCAGCAGTGAAGCATGCCTCCGACATTGGCAAACTCATTTTGAGCTAAGAAGTAGATGTGGCGATCCTAACAGAATCATGGCTCACCGAAACATCGTCGTCATGCTTGGATCTACTAGTCCCCCCGAATTACAGCATCATGAGACTAGACAGACAAATAAAAAAGGGGGAAGGTATCGCTTGCATTCACTGCTCCGATCTCTCCGTTACGCAATTACACTCCGATCCACTCGACTCCTGCGAATATCTTGCACATTCCATAAAAACAGAGCTAATCAACTATGCATTTTGCGCACCTTTTACCATCCCTCAGGTAAGAACTATCCTTTCAGAGACCACCTAATGGAAATCATCACTGCAAACTCTTCCCTCCAATCCAATGATATATTCCTGTGGGACTTCAATCTGCACTGGGATGATCTTAACGATTATCAGGTTAATGTCTTTAAAGAATTCCTAGCCGACTAAACACTCACTCAGGCCTGCACTCTCCCAACTCACATTAAAGGATCTACACTAGACTGGATCATCTCAAAGGAAAAGGCAGCCAATTTAATATCGATTTCTCCATGCCATTGTCAGACCACCATATTATTACCTTCCAAATTCCAGATGTAATAAAGAAAAGAGCTACACAATCTGTCAAACCAAATCGATGGATTAGGAATACAAAAGGCTTAGACTATGAGAAACTGGCAGCACATTGCGAGAAGGATCTTCCCACGCCCGCTACTTTAACAAACATCAGTGAACTTACGGACCACTACAATGCAACGATCTCAGATATAATTGATTCTCTAGCTCCTTGGTTTAGCGGATCCCTAAACAAAGAAAGGAGAAATCTGAGACTAACCAAATGGAAATGGAGACATCACTCATCATTCCCCCAACTACTGCTAAGAAAGAACTGAAACAAATACAACAAAAGCATTCTCAAATCAATTCTTTAGAATGGAACTGGAGAACGCTCAAAACAGACTACGTAAACTCTTCGAAATGGTAAAACTACAATCGAATAAATTGGCCAAATCCTCTAAAGAAGCTGCTAAACCGCTTACAAGCTGTGAGGAATTCTCGTCTATCTTCACAGACAAAGTCAATTCATTGGGAAATGAGGTTAGAAACAGCCGCTATCCATCTACCTCCCCGGACGGCTTCACAAATCGATGAATAAACACACTTATATCAAGCAGTGTCCAAAAATGAAGCTCACTGGTCTCCCTTCAATTTATTTGACGACAAAGACATAACCACTTCAATGATCCTCTCCCTTCAAAATGCTCGACGACAACCAACCAATTTGTCATTCCCATCTGGACAGTGATAATTAATGCCTCTTTGTCTCAAGGTTCCATACCCGACTGCCTACAAACAGGGCAAGTCATCCCCATCATAAAAAAACCGACAATGAACTCTGCGGACCCATGTACTTTCAGGCCAGTATCCAATATTCCCTTATTAGCGAAAGTGCTAGAAAAATGTGCGCATCAACAACTGAGCCAACACTTTTCTAAATGTAATCTGCTAGACAGCTGCCAATCGGGTTTCAGACCATACCATAGTATGGAAACTTCATATAGTGTGGATACTTCATATAGTGGATGACGTCTTACAAACATTAGACCAAGACAAAACTTGTCTCTTAATTCTTCTGGACCTTTCATCTGCGTTCGACACTGTAAACCATGATAAACTGCTAGATCGACTCGGAAACAGGATGGGATTGTCGGGAACTATTCTCGAATATTTTAATCTTTCTTGGAGAACAGCAGGCAAAGATTTTTAGCAAATCAAAATCTATCGCCGCCGTACGATTGGAGTACCGCAAGGCTCAACTCTTTCACCAACTCTATTTAACCTCTACATGGAACCACTGGCTGAAAGACTGTATGCAGATGACACACAGATTTATATTAAAATTTCGTCAATGGAGGAGATCAAGACAATGAATGAACCCCTTAAGATGACCATTCGATGGTTAACAAGTAATCAGCTTAAACTAAATGTGCGAAAAACAGAATTCTTACTAATTTCCCCCCCAAAAGCTCCTCTGACATAAAGGAATGGATCAAATTGATACTCATGCTTAATTGTACCCCGATCTTAGTGGACTCAACCAAATCACTAGGAATCACGCTGGACAAGAACCTGAACATGCGAACCCACATCAACTCGCTGGCTAAAAACGCCTGTTTTTACCTGAGCTGTCTTAGGAAACTGGAACCATTCTTAGAAACGTCAGAGCTCAAATTGGCAGTTCAAGCTTTGACCATCTTGAAGATCGAATACGGATGTACAACTCTATCTGGTCTGCCCAAGATATCAACAGCTCTGCTAAAAGCCTGTCTCAATGCAGCTGCAAGACTCATAATAGGTTCTGGAAAATTTGATCACATCTCTCTGCACTTATGGGCTCTGAACTGGCTACCATACGAAGCCAGAATACAATTCAAACTGGCTTGTATCACACACAAGGCATTACACTCTAAAACACCTTCATATCTAACTCAGAAAATTGTGATATCCGGAGGAGGCAGGTACTCTCGGCGCGCCAAAGATCTTGTTCTGAAACCGCCATTCTTCCAGAAGAAGATAACATACAACAGAGCTTTCTCAGGTGCTGCACCTAGAATCTGGAATTCGTTACCGCCAAACATTAGAAGAATACCTTTCTCGTCAAGATTCCAGAAGGAAGCTAAGATCTTCCTAATGGGTAAATTCCTTCCATATCTCCCTACAGAGCAGTCACCAAATCTTTAGATTATTGATCATCAACCATTACCTACAAGTATATAATCCGCTAGCCCGTCAAGACTTCCAAAATGAATCTCATTGGGATCTACACAACCTCTTTCAGAGACCTCCCCACGTAACAACAGAGGAGGATGCTCAGCTAAACTGTAGATTTGAGTACTTTGTTTTTGGTGTTCAGTCGCTTGTAAAAAGAATTGTGATACAACGTATTCTTGCAGGTTGAGATATTATTGTAAGCGCACATATCTTTTCTTGACCACTGATTGTAATGTTTACACTTGTGAGTTATTATGATGCTATCACTGTTAAGCGCTCTGGCACCCTAGCCGGTCACGTTTTTGCTATAGAAAACAGTAAATATATAAAACTAGCTTAACTAGCTCACTTCACTCCATACTGAAGCTAGATGAAGCAAGCAATAACAGGGAAGGCATCACAACTTCACAAGTGAGGTCCCACTCCCACCCAGGTTAGCTCCAAATATAGGATTAATCGGAAGGATTATTCATCACAGGCAAATAAATGGGGGAAAAACACTGAGTTAGTGGGTTATACATTATATCGTAGCTTTACAAAGAATTGAGACCAGACTACTATATGACACAACAAAGAAGTACTGATGGTGATAAAGATAACAAAAAATAGCTATATTAACTTCTTAGCAATGGAAAGCTAGTATTTAATTAAAACTAAAGTTACAAAATCCTCTAGTCATGAAAAGTGGACTCAAAGGGGTCGATTCCGATTCGGGCCGGAAAAAGCACCGACCGACTCGGAGCCGGAATTAATTCCGACCGACACGTACCTGTGGCGCCCGACACGGCAAGTACGATGCAAAGCGTGCAAAATCCGACCGACACGTACTGAACCCAAGCCGAACGACCGAGCCGCACGGAAAACAGCAATCCGGCCGGAAAAACACGCGAATCGAACCGACCGACACGCACCCGGAACAAATCCAACCGAAACGTACACGCGAACTCCAAACCGCAAAGTACGATGCAAGGCGCGAAAACCACGACCGAGTCGTACGGAGGACAAGCCGTACGACCGACACGCATACAAAACTGCGAGCCGAAGTAACACAAAACACCGCGACCGACGCGTACGCAGCATAGAAAACTGCACAAACACAGCGTGAACGAAACGGAGAAGACCGTACGAGACAACTGCAGGGTCCGACTCGGTCACAAGAACGTTTCCAACATGCACAGAAAGTACTAAGGAAAAATACACAAAAAAAGGCCAAACAAGCAATTACAAAGCCAATAAATACTGGGGGAGGTGGGGACAGAGAACAAAGACACACCCACAACTCCACCCATATAAAGGACACAAATCCCAACCATGATCCTTTGCAAATGCTATTCTACTGCCAGCACTCAACAGACAGCAACCACACACCCACAGCTCATCCCTCACACAAGCCACACACCATCAGCACACCAACAAATAGCTACCTCACATACACCCAGCAAAACACACACTCACACACCTTCACCTGCACACCAACACACACATTACTCACCATCACCACCCATCACCATGCCCCCAAAGAAGAATCACAAGTTCCTAGATTGTGAATTGGAAGTCCTGGTAGACGAGATCCTCAGGGTAGAGCCACAGCTGTTTGGCGCACTGGTCCAACAGACACCCATCTCCCAGAAAACAAAGATGTGGGAGAGGATCATCAACAGGGTGAACGAACAATCACCATGTATGCGCACAAAGACTGACATCCAGAACAGGTGGTATGACGTGCGCAGGAGGGTACGGGAGCTGCTGAAGAAGGACTACCTCCTGAGCCAATACACCGGCAGTGGCCCTCCTGCCAAGCCAGTATACCTCAGGCCCTGGGAGGAGAAGGTGCGGGCCATCCTTCCGCCAGTGAGCGTCTATGGACTAGAAAACATCCCAGAGCCTGGTGAGTACACAACAAATGTACACAATATTCTGCCACAATACACACACACATCACTGTCAAGGGGAGAGTCAAACCATGCACTCTTAGCAATTACACAGCAACCAGAACAGAATCATCCCAAAATGTGTATGTCAGTCAGATAAACACAACACATGCCATCTCAAAGTTACATTTAACCGTGTCATCACATGTACAAACACAACTACAACTACAGCTAGGCAGTGGCACAAATATAACTAACAAACACATCCAGACATGTAGCCACCACTACAACACCAACACATGGTGAAGACCACTGAAAGAAAGGAATTCTGTGTATGCTGGGCAAGTCAGTGTAGCCAATAGCATCATGGGAGTCGTAGTCACAGATATTGCTCACCCCCACAACTGTCCCATCAACACCACCATGAACCATGCGCACATCACAGGGAGTGGAAAAGGACTCACAAGATGGCTGACACTGGCTACTGCTGTGGGGAGCACAAGGCCCTGCTGGCAACTGTGCAACAACCAACAGCAGGACACCACTGACTGACATCCTGAGAGACAACTTGCACTCCCTGCAATGGAAGCACGTTCCATGGTGGGATATCTGGCTGGGTGGGAAGGAGGACTCGCAGCACTGACCATAGTCACAAGCACCTCCCCTCACACACCCCCTCAACACAAACTCCACATAACCCACCTGGGAAAATGCAATGCCTCACATCCTAACTCAAGATCCCACAAAGAACCACCACCCTGGGTTATGTTGTGTGAAGCACAGGGACACTCTTGGGACTTTTAGCCAAACAACTGCCAGGACAACACTCCCAGCCATCCTGTCAGCACAGGCAGCCCACCCCACAGGGAAGCAGAGTCAAAAGGAAGAAAGGATGGGCATGCTGGGAAGGGGGTGGAGGCAATAGCATGATGGGAGTAGTAGGCACAGATATTGCTCAGCCTCACAACTGGCCCATCAACACCACCCACAACCATGCTCACATCACAGGGAGTGGAAAAGGACTCACAAGATGGCTGACACTGGCTACTGCTGTGGGGAGCACAAGGCCCTGCTGACAACTGTGCAACAACCAACAGCAGGACACCACTGACTGACATCCTGAAAGACAACTTTCACTCCCTGCAATGCAAGCACAGTCCATGGTGGGATAACTGACTGGCTGGGTGGGAAGGAGGGCCGGCTGTCAACCAAATACAACCAATGCAGACCATGTTCACACCCCAACAAATACATAGACATGCCCAAATAATGCAGGACAATGTGCTACACCAATATCAACCCCTGACTGTGACAACTTAGGACAATGCAATGTACAGGCCCGCACCCAGAGGCACAGTCACAACTGTCAGGTGTGTCAACCATTGATGCCTGCAGAAACATAACATACATTGTGTGTGTCTCCCAAAAACAGGTGATGATGGGGACACAGCAGCAGACGCTGAGGAGTCCCAGTCCCAGGCTCAAGAGGATACGGAGCTCACTGGTGTTGAACAGCCTCTGCCCTCCTCGGATGAAGAAGACCAACCTGGCACCTCCGGTGCAAGTCAACATGCAGCACCAGCAGGACCACCAGCTGCAGCACCAGCAGGACCACCAGCTGCACCCCCTGCACCCACCCCTCCAACGACTGTCACCACAAATACCATCCCTGCCGACATGGACAGAACAAGGAGTACCACCAGCACAGGGACCCTGGACCAACGTGGGGCCATGGACACCACCACCAACCCCCAAGGGGGACCAGGTTCATCTGTGCGTGCCACTGCACGCACTGCACATGTCGGCAGGGGTGGTGGGAGGGGTGGGAGCCAGAGGTCGCTGCTTGCAGAGGTGTCTGGTGTGCATGATGACCCACAACTGGCACGCATAGCCGATGCGTACCAGTCCAGCACCGGAGATCTCAGCCAGGTAGTGGGGCTCCTCAGAGACATGAAACAGCAGCAGGCTGCCCTTCATGCCCGCTTGGACTCACACATGTCCCGCGTGGAGTCCAAGTGGGACACACTGCAAGAGATGACGGCGGTGCATAGGGACATATTACAATGCCTCCGCCAGATGAACAGCAACCAGTCTACACCTCCCTGTGTGCCAACAACATCTGGTGCTGAACAAACTGCAACTGCCACAGGGAGGGAGGATGACTCTGGTGGAGAGTCCCCTGCACCGCAGCAGCCTGTACTTGAGGGCCCCCCCCCAAAGAAGAGGGGTCGTCCGAGGAGGGACAAGTGAGAGGCCGATGGCCAAGTGCAACCCCCAGGAAGCCTGAACCTGTTCTGGATGTTCACCTTTGTGCACAAACTGTTCACCCTGTTGACGGCAACACAACTCCCACACATGACATGGGGAGTACAAGTTGGACCAATGTCTCAGACAACTGTGGCCCCGATACTGGGGATTTTGTCTACCAGGACTTTCAATTCATCTAGGAACTTCTGATTGCAATATAAATGTACAGCACTAACCATCCTATGCACTATTCACACAAATGTATCACAATAAACACACTAATACACCATACTTGCCTCTGTTGTGATTCCAACGTGGGTGCTGTCATGGGGATAATGAACTGCAAAATTACACTGTGTATGCGAACTGCAACAGCAAGTACAACACAGGCATGTGAGTAATGGCAACGTGACACATATGAGGGAGACACACCACCAGGGCTACACAACACATACACACCTAGGCCATCTGACTCATTGCCTACACTGATGTTGCCAGGAAAGACGGTGCAATGCACAGACACCACACTTATTCCCAGTTGTAGTCAAGTAGCCCACAGGTGCAGTAAGCAAATGGCAGTCAAATGTGTGACCACAGACAACGCACATCACAAAGTGAAGCACAGGTTTATTACACAGTTGCAACATGTCGTAACCACTACAGATGCAAGGTAATCCCACCTGGCAGTGGGCACACAGTCAACAACTGTAGAAGGAAGGAAGTCCATGGGTGTGGCGCACATCACCTGTAGGGACACAACAGCTACCACCCTGGAAGTACAATCACGTCGTCGGTGGACACAGTTGACCAAACAAATCTGAAAGTTCCCTGTGAAGGACAGAAATGACACACAGTCAAAAGCAATGGAGAACAGGACAGAACAGCAAAACTCATGCACAATACATGTTACAAGATACCCACCCAGAACCAAGTTAGCATGTCAACACTGTTGGGGAGTACAGACCACCTGTAAGCACACATCGCTACACACATCCAGTCAAGTAGCCCATGGACACACTCCAACAGCACCAGAGCACCACCTACACATATCATGCCAACTCACATCATTGACATGACACCTCAGGATACTCACATTCAGCTAAAGAAGTTGGTGATGAGCTGTGTGCGGACATCACCATCATCATCATCATCACTGGCATCGTGGTCCAGGCCAGGATCCTCCACAGGTGGCGGATGTTGGTCATTGTCATCCTGGATGAGAGGCAACTCCTTCCGCACTGCCAGGTTGTGGAGCATGCAGCAGACGATGATAATCTTGCACACCTTCGCTGGGGCATATGGGAGGGACCCTCCTGTCTTGTCGAGGCAGCGGAAGCGGCTCTTCAGGAGACCAAATGTCCGCTCAATCACTCTCCTGGTCCGACCATGTGCCTCATTGTAGCGCATCTGGGCTGGTGTCACAGGGTTCCTGAGGGGTGTCAGCAACCACGACATGTTGGGGTATCCCGAGTCACCTACGGACAGACAAGTGCACATTAGCTGACTTGGAAAAGTGGGCGGAATACTACAGATCAGATCACACACAATGGCACAAAGTCAGTACACACCGACAAGCCAGGCACGCTGGTTCTGCATCTGTGCCATCATCCTGGGGATGCGACTACTCCTCATCACAAAGGCATCGTGTGCTGAACCAGGGAAACGGGCACACACGTGTGAGATGGTCATATCTGCAAGACACACCACCAGTGCATTGACCGAGTGGTAGTGCTTGCGGTTACGGTAGGCCTGCTCCTGGGCCTGTGGTGGTACCAAAGCCACATGTGTCCCATCAATGGAGCCAATGACATGCAGCATCCTCCCCAGGGCATAGAAGTCACTCTTCACGTCAGTGAGTCGTTGCAGTCTAGGGAAATAGATGTACCGGTTCAGGTATAGCAACATTGCCTCCAAAACATCGCGGAGCACACGGCTGAACATGGTCTGTGACATCCCACCAGCAGTCGCCACAGTATGTTGGAAGGTACCGGTGGCAAAGAAGTGTAGGGCTGCCATCACCTTCACCTTGGGGGTCAGCGCTGTAGGATACGGCCGGCCAGGCTGCAAATGTGGGGCCAACTGCACTGCCAAATCCTCAATCAGCTGCCTGGTGAAGCGGTACCGTCGGATGCTGTCCCGTTCCACCATCGTTGCCAGGTCTGGGAATGGTCTATGGACAGCAGGAGCCCTGCAGTGCAGAGGAGAAGAAAGCAAGATTGTCAGTCACCCCACATATGCGGCATTGAACACACTCAATATCACATCATACATCATTATGAGGCACAACTACATGAAGTGTGCAGTTCCGTAAGGACATGTATGGTACATACATGGCCAACATCTGTCATCACGGTTCAACAAGTGGCATCAATAAGTCCCAGGTTGGCCCATTGGATATCATGAGGCCGTGTCACAGTTCCCATCTCCTGCTGCCATGTCACAATCACCCCCCACAGTGACATGTGAGGACAGATGTGCCCCAGGCATCACAGCTCAACGACAGGTACATTCCCAGGGACCCTGTATTGCCACATGGACACTGGCATTACATGGAGTATCAGGTATACACCACAGCAAAACAACCATGACCCCCACAGGTAGTGGTTCCACTTGCCTCTGCAGGACAGACATGGACGTCTGTGACACACACACGCACAACATCAAAGTCCATGCACACACAACGTGGATGTGGAGACTGTCTCCCATTGTGCACATGAAATCAGAGACATTGTAAACACTACATGCACACAGACTGTGGAGGACCATCACTATTGTGCCACTGGGACACCCTGGCTCAAACATACCATCCCACATGGGACTCACGGGGTATGTGACATGACATACACATACACCACCGTGAAATGTGACCATGGCACATGCACAGATATGAACAGTTGCACATCACAGTGGTCATGTACACGTAATACCCAGGATCCTGTCCCCATGAACACGTGCACAGCCTGGGGGTGGCTGCCCCCAGGTGACACCCACAGGACAACATGTACACCAACATACACACAATAGGAAATGCAGCCTTACATGCCTTATGATACAGTTTGGACAGGCTGTGGTGTTGTAGGTGTGCCCCTCACTCCCTGGGAGCTATCTGTGGCTGGCATATGTTCATCTGAGACAGGCATGGTGACATATGCCAGTCACTTGTACAGGGATGCGTTGAACAGCAATGGACCGATCGGTGTGCCCGGCCGGCCCATTGCATTCAATGTGTGCGGGTACGCGTTGTACCCGTGTACGCGTTGTACCGCAATGGACCGATCGGTGTGCCCGGCCGGCCCATTGCATTCAATTTGTGCGGGTACACGTTGTACCCCTGTACGCATTGAACAGCAATGGACCGATCGGTGCACCCGGCCGGCCCATTGCATTCAATGTGTGCGGGTACGCGTTGTACCCCTGTACGCGTTGTACCGCAATGGACCGATCGGTGTGCCCGGCCAGCCCATTGCATTCAATGTGTGCGGGTACGCGTTGTACCCCTGTACGCGTTGTACCGCAATGGACCGATCGGTGTGCCCGGCCGGCCCATTGCATTCAATGTGTGCGGTACGCGTTGTACCCCTGTACGCGTTGAACAGCAATGGACCGATCGGTGCACCCGGCCGGCCCATTGCATTCAATGTGTGCAGGTACGCGTTGTACCCCTGTACGCGTTGTACCGCAATGGACCGATCGGTGTGCCCGGCCGGCCCATTGCATTCAATGTGCGGGTACGCGTTGTACCCCTGTACGCGTTGAACAGCAATGGACCGATCGGTGCACCCGGCCGGCCCATTGCATTCAATGTGTGCGGGTACGCGTTGTACCCCTGTACGCGTTGAACAGCAATGGACCGATCGGTGCACCCGGCCGGCCCATTGCATTCAATGTGTGCGGGTACGCGTTGTACGCGTTGTACCCCTGTACGCGTTGAACAGCAATGGACCGATCGGTGCACCCGGCCGGCCCATTGCATTCAATGTGTGTGGGTACGCGTTGTACCCCTGTACGCGTTGAACACCAATGGACCGATCGGTGCGCACCCATTGTCAATGGCCTAGCCTGGCAACGGACGCGTTTTCGAAATTCGAACGAGTCGGTTGCTGGAAATTCAGTTGGTCACCCACAACAATATTGCAAAATCATGTATGTCATGAAGTTGAAGATTTGAAGGATGCTGTGGGCGTGTATTGGTGCTGCTATTCCATGGATTGGCCAGATTCAGAAGATGCAAACGACTTGGACCTATCACTTTGGACACATGGGACAGTATCTGCCTCTGCAGCACATATATATTGCTGGCTGTTCCCCTGAGAGCTCACTTGCCTGCACTACATGCTCCAGGACGACATCTGCCACTGCACTGCTGCTGTCTCTGCCCCCTCTAGACCCTGCAATGGCACGTACTGTGGAGAGAGCCCCAGCCTTCAGCCTTGAGGAGAACCAGGCCCTGCTGGACAGCCTACTTCCACAGTACAGCAAGCTGTATGGGACACCAGGGGAGCAGGTGAGTGTTCTGTGCACTGCCTTTCTGAATGTGCATTTTGTCTGACTAGCAAGGCTGAAAGTCTGCACGCCACTGGCTAGCAGGCTCACTGAGTAGTTGTCACCCCCATAGTGTGTAGTGACATGCACTGGACAGGTATGGTGCAGTGACAGTGCATTTGAACAAGGTTTTACTTCCCATGCAATGATACCATGTAGTGACTTCTGGCAAACTGTCCATGGGCAGCGTTGCACTGCCTGTGTACATCATGTGCCCCTGTGATTGAGACATGTATATACAACTGTGTCATGCACGGATATGTTGCATGTGTAGTAATGTCCTTTTCACTTTGTCTTCCTGACAGGTTAATGCCCATCGGAAGCAGGAGATCTGGAAGGACATAGTCCGGGCTGTCCGGTCCGCGGGGGTCTACAAGCGCCGGATCCGCAACTGCCAGAAGAGGTGGCAGGACCTTCGGGGATGGACCCGGAGGATTGCACGGGTCCAGCTGAAGCTGTCGCCTCCTCGCAGGAGGGGCGGAACATGGACCCTGACCCCCCACATGCTCCAGATCGTGGCGGTGGTGTTTCCAGACCTGGATGGGCAGCTGAAGGCCAGACAGCAGCAAGGAGGGGGTGAGTCAAAGACTGCACTGTGAACTCTGTATTACATGCTATGTGCCCTCCTCTGGCCTGGTTAAACTGCCACAGTACAGCAGTCATGTTGTCCAGGAGCCATGTCCCTCTATTGTGCACTGCCCACTCCTCATCTGATACCCAGGTGTGGCCCTTACATTCAGGGAATTGTGTCACTTGGGACTGTGTCCTTGCAGTTTGCTTCACTCAAGGTGGGGGACAGCATCTGTTTCCCTAACTCTGTTGTGGGCATCATGGGTGGGTCCATTGTTCACGCAATGCCTGTGTTCGGACATGTAATCTGCGTGTTGCTTTGATATGCGGTCCACTTGCTGAGCTGAGCCACCACATGTGCCTGTGGTATCTGGCACACACCCATGCAGCGGGTGGGAACAATGTTTGGGCCCCAGGAGTGTGCAGATTACGTGTGTCACACATACATAGCCAGCTATCCACTGTCCAGGGCTCATCCCTCATTCATGTGGGGCAGGACAGTCATGCCTACTCCAGCCCATCCAATACACCTGTACTCCCACTCCCGGGTATCAGCTGACACGTTGTGCGCAGTGATTTGACCCCTCAGGTGTCTGCCTCTGTGTCAGTGTGCTGTGGATTTGTTGCCAGGACTGCTGGGGTGTTTCTCGGTAGGGGCTCAGCATGCCACTGGAGATGTGACCATAGGAGACGATACTTGTGTGTCACATAGGTGTTTGATCAGCTGCCCGTGCAGACTGGGGTATGCGAATGTGAAGTTCAGGCAGCTGTTTCCCATTCACAGCAGATTGTGAGGGGCTCAGGTTCAGAGGGTAGTGTCACAGGTCTCCCATATGTCCAATAGGTATGACCTGGACAGATGAGGGTTAAGATGATGTGTTGTGTGGGGATGTACATGTGCACTTGTGCAGCTCCAGGACTTGCATTCCCCATGACCTACTATTGTGACACAGTGCAGAGTGTTGTTGTCTGGCTGCCAAGTCATACATCACTGAGACAGTGATGTATGACTTAGCAGTCATGCCTCCGCCATGGCATGTGACTACTTATTGGTGATCCTGCAGGGGAGTGACATGTGCTACATGCACACCATTGTGGCGATGGCTATCAGGACATGGGTGCATCATGGTGTCTGTCGCTGGTATGCATCACATGCATTTCCTATTTGACTCTGGGCATCCCTTTCATCCGGAAACCTGTACTGACTCAGTGGCAAGAGTTGTGATGTGTGCATGTCCACATGCTACACCGTGTCCTCTGCACTGTCCAACTACTGTGTAGGTGGTGCATGTGTCCACACTGGGGTGTTGCTATCCAACAGACACCAGACAGATGTGTGCAAGGCCATGTGGGATGTGAGTGCCATGGTTGGCATCAGACTGACAATTGGCTTCTCCTGTTCAGTTAGGGCACTTTTAGCAATGTTCAACTAATGATGCCAGGGCTTGCTCTGTAATGTGCTGTGCTCACAGTGGTGTGTGCGTTTGGTGCAGGTGACTGATGTCTGTCTGTTTCCCCATTGTTTGCAGATACATCCACGGCCACGGAAGGGGACAGCTCCACGGACCAGGAGGAGCCGGAGAGCCAGACTGGGTCAGCAGCCGAGGAGTGGTTGGAGGGACCCAGTGGCACGGAGGGCGAGGGGAGCCACACCGAGGAGTCCTCAGCAGCATCCACCTCAGCTGAGGACCACAGCGGCTCGGAGGATGACTCCCTTATGGAGGCGGGTGTCAGCAGCCACCACACCCCAGCTAGTGTTGCTGTCCCCGCCACCACCAGCACCACCACCGCCCTCCCATCGGCTCTCGTTCCCCAGGTCCGTGGAGGCTCCCATGTTCGGGAGCGTGTCTCCTTTGGGCCAGGCACCGCACCCCCTGCCCCTGTGTCCCCTGCTGCCCTGAGTGAGGAGTCTGTGTACCTCCTTCGCCAGCTCCATGTAGGGCAGACAGCCATGCTGAGTGTCCTCCATGCGCACACCGCTCTGTTGACTCAGCTGGTGTCGTTCATGGAGGGCATCTCATCGGGCATGTCTGACCTACAGAGGGGCAATAGGTCCATGGACTCCTCCCTGTCGGCAGCAGTGTCCCTCCTCAGACAGTCCCTCACCCCTCCTGCCTCTGCTCCATCCACACTCCCCAGCACCTTACCCGTCCCAAGCACACACACACCGGCACAGGCACACACCAGCACACACACGTCCAGCACACAGACACACACGCCACAAACAAAACGCACACGCACGCACAGTCAGGGGACTGAAACCAGACTCACAGGGGATGGGGCCCTGGAACACACACACGCATCCACGAGCACTGCGCAGTCCTCAGTTGCCTCTCCCTCCAAAGCACCCTCCCTTGCCTCACCTGCAACCCCAAAGACCCAGCGGCTCTTCCTCAGTGACCTCGGGCTCTTCCCCTCCGATCCAGCTGATACAGCATTAAGGGGGAAGAGGAAGCCCACCCACACGGAGCAGAGTGCCCCTCGCCCCCGGACACCCTCCCCCAGGCGCAGACAGACTGAGGCCCCCACCCGCAAGTCCCCCCGGAGTCGTAAGAGCAAGACCCCGCCGCCGCCTGCAGCTCAGGCACCAGGTCTCCTTCCTCCATCCCTCAGGCCCCCACTCCACAGGTGCCCCCACCACACCCTGCCCCAGGTTCCCCCACCCACAGATATACCATCCCCAAGAGGATCCGGCCTTCTCCCCTGCCACTTGCTCTCCCGGCACCACACCCCCGCTGCGCTTGTCTGTGCCACTGATGTGGTGAGGGTGTCCTCCCCTCTGTCCAGCCCACCTTGCCTGTTCCCCATTCTCCTCCCCTGGTGGTAGGCACTGCAGTGGAGTCCACTACCACCCTGTCTGACTTGGGCACTGCAGTGGCGGACCTATCCACTCCATCTGCAGGGTCCACTGCAGTCGTGCCGGCACCCACAACATCTGAGTCATGCCCCCAGTTGTGCCGGCACACACCATGTCAGACACCTCCACTGCAGTTGTCAGTGGCTCTCCAGCACCCACCACCCCTTCCCTGCCTCCTCCTGGTGAGCCCTGATCCTGTCCCTGCGGTGCCTGGCCTGCCCCCGGTTGCCCCTCCTAGTGGATTGTCCCTGGTTTTGTGCAGTGCAGGCATGCGTAGGGTGACATCTGCCACTGTCACCCTGTATTGACTTACTTGATGGACTGGCCATTGGCCTTTGTTGGAGCATTACTGTTCTCTGAGTTTTTGGACACACATATGCTGAATAAAGCAACTTTCTGTTCTCTAGTGCTTATGCTTCTGATGTACATGTTGTTGATGATGCTAACCATGCCCTTGCTGCAGTGATGGTGATATTTGGTCTCATGATAATGAAGTGTTACTGTGCAGGAACACATGTGGTCCAGGGGAATGTGTCCTATCCTGTGGTGTATCCATGTCATCCATAGCAGCATCTGAGGGTGTCATGTGTTCAGTATTTGGCAATGGGATTTCCTACTTACATTAGCAATTTCACATCTGTGGCTTCCACCCCTGCACATCTGTTGTGCCTGCCATTGTTCAATTCGTCTACTTCCCTGACCGTGTGGCCATCTCCACTGGACATGCAGGTTTGGGCATCAATGGGGAAGGACTCATCTGTGTTGTCAGTGCAACATTGCTATACAAGTGTGTTGGATCTGTGCTGATGATTTCGTTGGCACTCCCATGACCAGGCTGATGTGACGGGAGCCTTCATTTGGTGCTAATTGTTGATTGTGTGACCAAGTGCTCAGCTGACATGATGGGGCCCTACTGAGGCAACATATGGCACAGCTTTCCTCACACAGGAGTGGAGTCCCCTCATTGCAGTGTGTACTCCTGTGACATTGCCTGCGCCCAAGGTGTGTGTTGTATGAGCATGTCTGTGTGTTCACTTCCGTTTTGCTGTGCATGCTGTGATCCCTAGTGTTGTACCTGTTTGTGATGCTTGCTGAGTTGACCTATGTTCCCCCAAAGTCTTCTCCCTGGGTTCTCTGTGATGTGGGTGCATGGCACATTACTGGTCATCAGGGTGCCACCCATAGGTGTGTTTGCTGTCAGGGCTGAGTTTGTGTGCAGACGCAGATGGGTCACAGTCAGGTTTCCCCTTGGCACTTGTTGTTTACACCTGTCATGTGATTTCCAGTTTGTGTTATCTTTCAGTGATTGTGACACGTTGTGTGTGTGACTGCTGGCACTCCTCAGGGTCCGGGCTGCAATGTTGGTTGTTGTCTATGTGTGTTCTTTGTGGGTGACCTTGGCTTCTTCATTGGCGTGTGACTGTGGCTGGGATCCCATTGGTTGGTGTGGTATTGCCGTCATGGCCATGTACAGCGTAGTGTGCAGTGTGTCAGACATTCAGGAGTCTTGTTGAGTGGCCATGTGTGATGTGTTTCTGCACCTTGGTTCCCACCCACCACCCTGGGATTGTCATGGGTGCATGTGCAATGTCACCAGTGCATGTGTGCTTCACTGCTGCACATTGTTGGAGGTCGAGGTGTGTGGTGTTGAGTGTGTGCAGATGAGAGTTGTTGCCCGGCTAGACCCCTGCCTCCATGTTGGCCTTGGCTTACTGGCCGTGCTGATTGATTTGTGCTTGTCTAGGTGTGATGGTAGTTTGTTGCTCAGGACACATGACTGTGGTTCACAGTGTGAACGACATTTAGCTTTGTCATCACAGTGGGATTGTCATGCAGCCCAGGGTCACCACATTGTGGGGGCCCTGGGGGTAGTGCTGTGGTGTGTCTGTGTCTTGCTGTGTCAGTTGCTGTTCCTACGTGCCTGTGTGACATGTGTGATTTGTGCTCCCTCTCATCTGACAATGCCTGATTGCCCACATAGGGGATTTGGATCCATGAGTTACCTTTGTGTGGCACTGTATGCACATCTGTATAATTGGTATTCAGGCCTCCTCATGTGTTGTGTGGTTGCTTGGGGACACTGGCACCCCTCCCCCCCTCACCTGTTGTGTTTGATGTGCAGTGTGGGTCTGCCTGTTTGTGTTTGTGCATCTGCACCACTGCATTGGCATATCTTAGGTGTGCCATTGGCTGTATGTTGTTTGGTGGGTTTCCCCTGCTGTCCCTGGGACTTCTAGGTCATCAGTCAGCACAATGATCATGGTTTGTGTGTCCCATTGCTGCCATGGTATGGTATCTGTTCACCTCACATCTACAGTCTCCACAGGGTATCTGCATTTGTGTGCCCATTGGTGCAAATATGTGGGTCTGCATTCTGATGGTCACTTCTGTCATTGTGTCATTGATGAATGTTGACTGTGTCAGCCCCCATGGGTGTTGTTTGTCTGCACATGGCCAAAGGTATGTCTTATTTGCACTGCAGTATTTGCCTCCCCCAATCTATGTTGCAATGGGACACATGCACTACTTTGCCACTGATGTGTTTTATGTTCTGTGACCAGGAATCATCCATGCAGTTTGGCAGTTGCAGCTTTTTCTTTGTCAACACTTACATTTTGGTCACTGTGATGATGGGGGTTTGGACCCCATTGCCACAATGTTCAAAATGTGCTTCAGCTATGGACCCCACACTTACCTTTTGGTCACTGTGATGATGGGGGTTTGGACCCCATTGCCACAATGTTCAAAATGTGCTTCAGCTATGGACCCCACACTTACCTTTTGGTCACTGTGATGATGGGGGTTTGGACCCCATTGCCACAATGTTCAAAATGTGCTTCAGCTATGGACCCTACACTTACATTTTGGTCACTGTGATGATGGGGGTTTGGACCCCATTGCCACAATGGTCATGGCCTGCTTGCATTGTGGGGGCCACACACATATATGTGTGGCACATGTGATAGGGGGTCACATTGTATGTTCAAAGTCATGTTCAGTGTTGTAGGCATTTGACACAGTCTACACACGCTTGTCATGGTGTTGGGGGATATCTTTTTCTTGCATTCCCTAGGTTGTGGTGTGCTGGTTGTGTCATGCATTGTCCATCCTATGAGTGGGGGTGGTGTTGGTGGTAGGCATCCAGCCCCCCATGGGTAGAGGTGGTAGTAGTGACAGGCATCCAGCCCCCCCTGGGTAAGGGTGGTAGGCATCCAGCCCCCCCTGGGTAGAGGTGGTAGTAGTGGTAGGCATCCAGCCCCCCCTGGGTAAGGGTGGTAGTAGTGGTAGGCATCCAGCCCCACCTGGGTAAGGGTGATAGTAGTGGTGGGCATCTGGCACCCCCATGGCTAAGGGTGGTAGTAGTGGTAGGCATCCAGCCCCCCTAGCTTAGGGTGATAGTAGTGGTAGGCATCCAGCCCCCCCTGGGTAAGGGTGGTAGTGGTGGTGGGCATCTGGCACCCCCCTGGCTAAGGGTGGTAGTAGTGGTAGGCATCCAGTCCCCCTGGGTAAGGGTGGTAGTAGTGGTGGGCATCTGGCACCCCCATGGCTAAGGGTGGTAGTAGTGGTAGGCATCCAGCCCCCTGGGTAAGGGTGGTAGTTGTGGTAGGCATCCAGCCCCCTGGGTAAGGGTGGTAGTAGTGGTGGGCATCTGGCACCCCCTGGCTAAGGGTGATAGTAGTGGTAGGCATCCACCCCCTGGGTAAGGGTGGTAGTAGTGGTAGGCATCCAGCCCCCTGGCTTAGGGTGATAGTAGTGGTAGGCATCCAGCCCCCCTGGGTAAGGGTGGTAGTGGTGGTGGGCATCTGTCATCCCCCTGGCTAAGGGTGGTAGTAGTGGTAGGCATCCAGCCCCCCCTGGGTAAGGGTGGTAGTGGTGGTGGGCATCTGGCACCCCCCTGGCTAAGGGTGGTAGTAGTGGTAGGCATACAGCCCCCCCTGGGTAAGGGTGGTAGTTGTGGTAGGCATCCAGCCCTCCTGGCTTAGGGTGATAGTAGTGGTAGGCATCCAGCCCCCCCTGGGTAAGGGTGGTAGTAGTGGTGGGCATCTGGCACCCCCCTGGCTAACGGTGGTAGTAGTGGTAGGCATCCAGCCCCCCCTGGGTAAGGGTGGTAGTAGTGGTAGGCATCCAGCCCCCCTGGCTTAGGGTGATAATAGTGGTAGGCCTCCAGCCCCCTGGGTAAGGGTGGTAGTGGTGGTGGGCATCTGGCACCCCCTGGCTAAGGGTGGTAGTAGTGGTAGGCATCCAGCCCCCCTGGGTAAGGGTGGTAGTAGTGGTAGGCATCCAGCCCCCTGGGTAAGGGTGGTAGTAGTGGTAGGCATCTGGCACCCCCTGGCTAAGGGTGGTAGTAGTGGTGGGCATCCAGCCCCCTGGGTAAGGGTGGTAGTGGTGGTGGGCATCTGGCACCCCCATGGCTAAGGGTGGTAGTAGTGGTAGGCATACAGCCCCCTGGGTAAGGGTGGTAGTTGTGGTAGGCATCCAGCCCCCTGGGTAAGGGTGGTAGTAGTGTTAGGCATCCAGCCCCCTGGCTAAGGGTGGTAGTGGTGGTAGGCATCTGGCACCCCCATGGCTAAGGGTGGTAGTGGTGGTAGGCATCCAGCCCCCCTGGGTAAGGGTGGTAGTAGTGGTGGGCATCTGGCACCCCCATGGCTAAGGGTGGTAGTAGTGGTAGGCATCCAGCCCCCTGGCTTAGGGTGATAGTAGTGGTAGGCATCCAGCCCCCTGGGTAAGGGTGGTAGTGGTGGTGGGCATCTGGCACCCCCTGGCTAAGGGTGGTAGTAGTGGTAGGCATCCAGCCCTCCCTGGGTAAGGGTGGTAGTAGTGGTGGGCATCTGGCACCCCTATGGCTAAGGGTGGTAGTAGTGGTTGGCATCCAGCCCCACCTGGGTAGGGGTGGTAGTGGTGGTGCGCATCCAGGCCCCTGTGTGCATATGTGGCATTGGTGATGGGCATCCCGCCCCTATGGTGCTGCTGTTGCTGGTGTAAGTAAATTCTGCATCCCTCTGTGTGTGTGTGATGTGTCGTGTACGTGTTGTATGTTTTTGTGGTTGGTGTCTGACTTACCTTCTGCGCCGTACGCGTCCGTGCCTGTTCCGGTAGTAAATGTAGAATATTGGTAGGATCGGGACGAAGGGATTCATGGTTGGTTCGTGTCGTTCGTCTTTCTCGTTGCTTCGCGTCGTCCTCGTCGCTGGCGTGTTCGCCTCGTAGCCGTGGATCGTGTTGTGGCGCGAATCGGAGCTTATGTGCGCCTCTCCCGGAAGCTTTGACGTGCCGGACGTAGCGACGTGTTCGGCGTGTACGGAAAGCGCATCGTACTTGTTCGGCCGGACGGGGCTGCATTTTCCCTTCCGTGCGACTCGATTCTGCGTTTCCGGATTCGCCTCGGTCGGAGAACAGGACCTGGATTGGGTGAGTACGACTCGGCCGGATTCTATGCTGTTGTGCGCATCGTACTTACTCGTTCGGAATGATGTACGGATCGGTCGGGAAACAGGCATTCGCATGGCTTTTTTCCCGACCGAATGGTATTGGGTGCGCCTCCGACCGAGATCGGAATCGGCCCCAAAGTCTGGAGTGGACACGGTTACGCATTTATGCAACACAAGTCCTGAATGAAGGCCTGAATGATGATACTGATGACTGACGTTCTTCTATATCTAAAATATAGATCACTTTTACGTGCTGGTGAGTAATTGGGACCAGTGTGGGCTATTGCTTAGCTAATAGAAGATCATGCAGTGAGTTAGAGTCGCCTTCACCACATCCGCTCCACCAAGTGTGTGATCCAATTATGGTGTAAATTAAGTCAAACCTCAATAAATCATACAGCTCGGGGAAAGAGGGTTAGGGGTTTGATGAATGGATGGAAAAGGGGATTTGGGGAAAGGTGTGACAAAGACGAACACTACACAAGGACAATATTAATCTGGGCGATGAGTAACACATCATCATCATCAATCTGTTGTGGAAGGAAATAAAGGAATGAGAATGACACAGTTTATTTAAATGCATTGCAAACAGTCCGTCAGCCCCAGAGACCAAATTTATTATTATATATATAAATGTTCTGTCATCTAGGTTTGAAAAATAGTAAATACAGATTATGGAGGAGTGAAGCTGAACCCACACAGTTCTAAAAAAATGATTCTTTAACGAAAAATGATACTGTATTGCCAGATTGGGCGGTGCATCTGCATTCTTCTTGGATTGTCCGTCAATCTTGAGTGCCTGGCTGAAGTGGTCCGGTAAGCTAAGCATGAGTGTTATGGTGCATTTGCCTTTTGAGCAAGAAAAGAGAAGGCCTGCAAAACAGAAACAATATTGTTGAGTCAAAAAAAAGGACAGAAGGTAAGCTTTATGAGGAGAACACCAAGAAGACTCAGAGGCAGAGCAAGAGCATACTCCTTTGCAATCATTCATTTTATGACTCATGTGCGATCAATTAAGTGAGAGCAATTTCAACAACCAACAATCACAGACAAGTGGCTGCATGTACCGGGCTGATCAAACTCGCAACTGTCATGATAATCATCAGACCATTTAGCCTAGCACGTGCATAATGTGATGATGTGACATGTCTGTCTCCAGTTACCTACAGCAAAAGGCCCCCACCCAACCACATAGTTTCAAATTTGAGCCAGCCAGCACACACACTCAGCAGCATTGCATTTCCCAAATCAAATAATCAATGCACCTCTCACCAGTCCACAGAGTTGAGAAGGCCTCTTACAGGCATCACCATGTTGTTTTCCCTAAAGTTGATAACTTCCTTCTTCTGGCAGATGTTGAGGTAATCACAACCTGAGTCCTTCCATCCTCCTCATGACTCTGAGTAACGAATATGTCCAACTCCGTTCTGACTCCCGACCCAAATGAAAGAGATCGACCTGTAGTGCAATACTGTTGATGAACAACAAGAGAAACATTGAGTAATTTTTGTGTGTAGATTTGTGTTTGTTAGATAAATGGGCTGGTCGGGTCTTTGAGGAGTATAAACAAGAAAACAAAGCAGTGTGGACCCAGTAAGCAAATCTTGCTACGTGCCAAAGGGGAAGGAACAATCACCTTCAGGAAACAAATGATCGCCCAGTAGGCCACCAACATTGTGAATCATCACAAACACAATCAAGCTTACAAATTATCGCTAAACAGAATACCCACTATCACTGTCTGCTACCACATGAATCATCTCAACACTCACAATCACTCACATATCACTCATTGGTGTATTACTTACCTGTTCCAATTGAAACACGGTGGTACACTGCTGATCCTCTTTGATTCACGCAACACACTTTGGCCAGTCTTGCAAATCAAATATTCTGGGCAGTCCTAACAGGGGATGAAAAAATGGATAGGCACAGGCAGGTATTGTCTCTGTACTGTCCTTGAAGGGAATTGGGGGGGGCTTCTTCACTGCACACTGGTCCAACTCCAA
Source organism: Calotriton arnoldi (assembly GCA_963921515.1). Classification (NCBI taxonomy): domain Eukaryota; kingdom Metazoa; phylum Chordata; class Amphibia; order Caudata; family Salamandridae; genus Calotriton; species Calotriton arnoldi. Next base: position 657,752 of record CAWUFW010009107.1, read on the forward strand.
TCTGGCCATACATGAGTCTGAAATGGTGGGGCTGCATTAGTCAGTCCGACACAAACAAACAAAATACTATAATGTTCCCCAAGCTATATCCTTTTTTTGTCCAATCAGTTCGGCGATAGGAAGTTCTATGGTGGCCCAGGCCTACTCAATAGTCAGGGAAGTAGAATTTGTCCTCAAATACAGGTGGTTCGCCCAGAAGTTGGTCAGCTAACACACTACCATGACATGAGTCTGACCAATCCCCCTCATTCTCCTCCTATCGTACTTTAGGTATGTTGTGTTTGGTGGTGTAAAGTGCTGATTCATTTTGATCATGGATAATCTCTACATTTTGGGGTGAGAGACTGGTCTTTCTCACTGTGACAACTGCACCAGCTGCACTGAACACACGCTCAGCATATGTTTTGGCAACCGGACAAGCCAGATACTTTATTGCCAGCCTGCTGAGCACTGGCCATTGGTGCCTCTTCCCATACCAATAAACCAATGGGTTTTGATCCAGATAGACCTCTGTTGGGTCATACAGATAGGCCTAGACCATCCTCTCAATAGTCATTGGTGCTCCAACTTGCTCCACCTCTTTTGCCTTCGCCTCTGCCCTGGACTTAAACTCTGCCTTTAGAAACCAATCATTGCAGATTTTGGAGCCTATGTTCCTGTTGTTGCTGGTGTGCTTGTTGGTTTAGGCTGCTATAAGTCAACAGCAGTGCCCTCAGGCGCTATGGAAGTTGAAGGTTGCACCCCAGAATTTCTGCCCGGGAGTGGGCCTCAAATTCCCAGCCATTCTTTTTCGAGGTCGCTGGCTTGCTTGTAGTTTGAAACATACCCAATTGAAAAAGGAATGAAAGTGGGCAGAAATTGATTGTACCGTGGATCAAGAATTGTGGCACAGATATAATGTTTGGATGACACAATGTCTCTTTGCAACCTAGTATTAACAGCCAAACGAAGGATTAAGCTCTCCATCAACTCATGCACATCTTTTTTTTCATCCACACCTGTGTACATTTCAGACACCTCCTTTAGCTGCTCCTGTAGCATATACAACAATGGGATAGCTTGTCTCATGATGCTATCCTCCTTGCTGACTTCCCGTGTGAAAACCTCAAAAGGAAGCAGCATCTTTGTCAGGCATTTGACTATGCCCCATTGGTTCATCACAATGATCATGCTGTTCACAGTTGCATCCCCTCTTTCATGACATATTCCTTGTTTGGTCTATACTGCTCAAACAGACATTGCAAAATGTAATAAGTTGAGTTACAACTTCCATGTTGGCACCTCCTGTATGAGAGCTTTAACTGGCATTCTATTATCATGTTGAATGATCCTCAACTGCTTCCGGGCTTTAAAAGAATGGCTGAAGTGAATGCAGATTCTTCTACAGGTCGACAGTAAGTTGCTGACTTGGTCTTCTTTTTTGAGACAGTCCTGTACTATGATGTTGATGCAGTCCGCCAAACACAGAACCCTAAAAAAGCCATCATCTGACATGGCCTTAATGATACTGTCATTGTCCATCGCAAGAAATCCAATATTAAGCCCTCTGTGTCGCAGCCATTCAAAGACCTTGTTGTTACAGTCATCCAAGATGTTTGCAGCTGTATGGGATTTCTCCATGGTGAACATGGCTACTGTTGCATGCTTCCAAGTACCAATAAAAACTTCAGCACTGTCAACACCTGCAGCTATCGTTTTTCTAACCCCTGCAAAAGAGATCCAGTGATGCACATGTAATCATTGGCTTGGCAATTGGTCCACATGTCTGTCGTCAGGTGGCTAGTGTGAACAGTACTCTGCTGCAAAGCTTGTCCAACCAATTCCAGCACATCGTGATGTCGCACTGGAACAGCAACTCTGGCAAGATAGGTCCGCCTGGGAAACTTCCATTTCAGGCAGATGGCCACCACAAATTCTAGAAAACTTACTCCTTCCACAAAAGAAAAAGGGAGGAGTCCAGTGCTAACATTTTAGCCAGCTTCCTGTTGTACAAATGTGCCATTGGGTGGTTGCATTCATACTGCCCCTCTTGCCTAAACGTGCCAGGAATAGTAGCCTGGATTTTTTATTTTCTGGTGCCACTTACGTAGGCGACTTTTTGAGAGTAGAAGGTGGTAGACTCAATATGCCTCTCAGCGGGGCAGTCAATGTATGCTCTTGCCTTGGTGTCTCGACCTGAGTCTTGTGCTATTGCGATGTTGATGATGTGGGCAATACTACTGCACTGCTGTGGACAGTGCTGATTTATGTAACAAAAATGTCACCCTCTACTTGACCTTCCACCGTGATTGGAGCAGATTCAGATTCCCTGCTCTCACCACCTTCACCAACACCACTTGCAGTTTTTTGGCTAAGGTGCGCCTCCCAGTGGATTGCCTGGTGTTTTCTCAAATGGGTCATTTGGCCTCCGGTACCATAGTTTGTACCAAGCTTACCTCAACTAACACTTGCCTTGCAAAGGGAGCATATGGCAATGTTCGCCTCCTGCTGGCTAACTGTAAAAAAGTCCCAAACTGGGGAGGACCCATTAGAGGGTCTAAATGGGACTGGAGAACCCTTTCTGTTCGAGTGGTGAAGTTTTTTTGTGTTGAGGGTTCCATTGACTTTCAGAGGATTAAAAAAAACTCTAGAAATGTCCATCATGCTTACATTAACTCATTTTGTCTTTTAAAAGTCGAATAACCTATCTTTGCGACCTCAAAATTCCAAAGAAGTGGTGATAGGTGGGTGTTTCTACATTTGACTCTCTGCAGTTCCTACTTCTACTGAAGTGGTTGTATATGCAGGTAGCAGGGGCCTTGCAAATATGGAAGCTGACGGTGGTGGTATCTGTCTCACATCCCTCAGAGCAGGTTGAGCTGGGGTAAAGTCTGTCTACTCTGGGGCTGGGATAACATCCATGATGACTGGGTTCGTCGTCATCCTTCTCTTCTTCATCCATAACTCTAAGGCTTTCAGGAACCTTCCTTTTCCCTTGCTTCCCCTGCTTGTCTCAGACTCAGGCGGGATCCAAGTGAAGTCTTGATCATCAGAAGGGGGGCTTGGAGAAGAAGATGGTGGAGTACCCTTCCTTTTTTTTGCTGGAGATCTGGAAGCCAATGGATCTGCTGAAAGAGGGGTTTCTTCTACTTCCTCAGCATGAAGCTCAATCTCCTGAAGTGCTCCTACTTCAGGAGGAACTAATATTGCTGGCTGCGTCTGTTGTTGTCCACTTAGCTGAACTTCCGGCAACGACTGATACTACTTTGCGAAAGAGATAACTCCAATTCAACATCACTGCTCGTTGCCTTTACCGTGATTAGAGTGGCTGTCTCTGTGCCAGATATGGTCTTGTGCCTAGGTTGGGGTAGGGCCATTGATGTGGGAGTGATGGTCCAAGCTTGTTCCCCGGAGGCCGGTGCAGCAGGCACACGACGTTGCCCGAAAAAGGTCTGGGGCGACATACCAGTGGTGGTGAGCTCCTTCTTATCACTGGCCACTTTTTTGGAAGCACCTCTCTTTGGTGCCATCTTGAAGCTGTCAGTTGGCAGTGGTACTTAGCTTCACAAGCTGAAGAGATGTGAGTACTGATGTCACGTGTTGTGAGGTAACGCATCATGTGCACAGGCCTTTTGTCTGGCAGTACTGTGGGTGATGTTTCTTCTCTTGTGCACTTAAAAGCAAACAAGCAGCAAAAACATTAGTGAAACGTGGCATTGTTGCAGTTTAAATTAGTAGTACAAACAATATCATTTAGTTTGGTTACTTAAGCTATAAATATTAACAACAATACAGTGTATCCATTCAAAAGTAAAACCACACCAACATAAAGTTTAATTTACAATCAGGAGGGATAAGAAAGGGCAACAACATACAGATGTAACTGTTCGTTCATGTGCATCAAGTTGAGATGTGGCACTCAAGGAGGTGCAGGTGACAATGTAAAAATCCTTAGAAAATTAATACTGTTGTGCGGCTGTGCGCCTATGGCAGACATTGGGTTAATGAATGTTGAGAAAATGTGGAACGGAAAATCATTAAAAAATAGATTAAAAAAATATAAAAGCATAAATTTTTTTAAACAAATGTAAAAATAGAAATAAAGAATGAAAAAAGAAAAAAGTAATTTTTAAAGAAATTCAATAAAAAAGTATGTAAAAACAATTATCAAAAAAATATATAATTGCTGATGTATTTGGGGACCATGAGAAACCCATTGGGATTTGGAAGACAAGGAATGGTGCAGGTGATATAATATTATAAAATACTGTTCATACAGTATATTTACTATGAGCATTGAGCTGCAACTAGGCCTCAAGCAAAATGTTAAACTGATAGCAGGGAAAAGTTAAAAATAATGAGCACACACAAAAAGACTTAAGCCCCTACATACAAAATGGCTTTGAAAACTGAAAAAAGGATGGTTGCACACAATGGCCAAATGGTCAAACAACAAGCAAGGAGGCATGGCCACAACAAAGAACACATATAGACCTATGGCAAAAGCACACTGTCTGCCTGCACAAAAAGGCCCAAGCTACATAGTCAAACAACAACCAGCATGGAGGCATGACCGCAACAAAGAACACATGCAGGCCTATGGCAAAAGCACACTGGTTAGCTACACAAAATGGCTGCCAGCCGCATGGTCAAACAACAACAACCAGCAAGGAGGTCTGGCCACAACAAAGAACAGATTCAGCCCTATGGCAAAAGCACACTGGCTGGCTACACAAAATGGTAGCGAGCCACATGGTCAAACAACAATGACAAGCACACAACAGCACTTTGTTTGGCCACAACAAAGAACACATGCAGGCCTATGGCAAAAGCACACTGGCTGGCTACACAAAATGGCCACCAGCCACATGGTCAAACAACTGCAACCAGCAAGGAGACATGGTTACAACAAAGAACACATGCCGGCCTCTGGCAAAAGCACACTGGCTTGTAGTGGCTACACAAAATGGCCGCCAGCCACATGGTCAAACAACAAGTAAGGAGGCATGGAAAACAAAGAACACATGCAGCAAAGACAGATGGTGGCCTATAGCAAACACATTCACACACTGGCCAGACAAAGGAGGCATGGTAACACAGGAGAAATAACATTAATTCAGCAATGCCAAAAACTAAATGTAACTGGGCTATGAAATTTTACAACACACATTGTCATAAGGTTTCTGCACATACACAGAGCTATGCACAGGATAATGGGACCCCGGAATACAGTGGTTTGCCTACCATATACCGTAGCACCCAAAAACCCCAACCCAACTAGCTTAGCATCCCATTAGTACCAAAGCACCAATGATTGGACAACCCAGAACACGGTATCTTTATCTCAGGACTCGCAGAAGCAAGAACACTCTTTCGTCACTCACTCGTACTTGTCCACAAGGTGCGTAGGAAGAGACACTGGATAGGTTAAAATGTTTATTCCAACTAACGTGCTCTAATGTACAGTACACGTGTCAGTACTAATAGCATAATGCATATGAATAATATAAGCAGCATGGTTACAATTCCATAGAATACAAACGGGGAAAGCATTTCATAACTCAGTGGATAAATGTCTAAATAACATTACCACCCTCCCCTTGCAGTAAGATAGTTTATTATAAAAATAGAAGACCTCTGGGCTTTGACTAGCGAACCCCCATACCTCAGTCTCTAGATGCAGAATTACATCAGCCGGACATCATAGCTCTTCTCACTGAAAAGGATTTCTCCAAGTGAGCCCAGCGCCAGTAAAAACCCCAGTATTAAAGGCACACAAAGTTTCATGTCATTTGCGCCTAATGTTATGTCTGGGTGCGCGAGACTGGCCATATCAGGAAGAACCGAAATACATTGTTATGCGACCTTGTACATGTTGTGCAGTCTGAGCCCAAATCGAACAAGAGAAAAGGTGAAAGACAAAAAGTGCAGACAGCGCAAAAGAACTTGGCAAGAGCAAAGGGCGAGGGAGCCCTGGCTCAGTGTAACGTGCGCAAAGAAAAGCAGCATGGCAGCTAGTCCTAGGCCAACATAACAAGGCAGGCAACAAACCACAAGACACCCTCCCCTGGTCAGTCCGGCGTCCAAGACAGAGGGCAAAAAAAAAAAATATCCAGTAGAGCACAGGGAGCGCCCAAACGGCGAAAAACAAGTCAATCCATGAAAGTGTAAGTGCAGAAAAAAGCCATACCCTCCAAAAGGGCATCATTGGAATCGTCAAAAAACATAGATGCCATCCAATCCATGAGATCAAAAGAGCAGGAATGCTCCTCAGCAGAGGGAGCATCCAAAAGCAATGCGGGACAACTTGCGTGATAAACGAAACAGCTTTGTTGTAGGAGATCCTGGGCAGCCGCCCAGATATCCCATTGCGCCAAAATCCCCAGTGCAGCCGCACGCGCCATACAGCCGGCAACGGAACAGTCCTGCTCATGGGCCTCTAAGGGACCCATCAACTGAACAAAATCCGGAACAGACAATGACGAATTGGAGAGGCAATAATCCAAGGTCCAGGTGAAAGGACAGCGGATGCAAGTCATTACAGGTTGCACGCAAGTGAAATACGCAAAGCGAAAGGAAAGAGTATATGACACACTCAGTGTCGCCAATGGCAAGACACCAAAACCAGCCAAAAGGCGCTCACGAAGCAGCTGGAGGCGTTCTGGAACGAGCAGGTCCCATCGGGGAGCAGCCATTGCGCATAAAACAAATTAATATCAGGACACCAGCCGCCAATGCGATGATCAACGGGAAACCGCCAAAGACGCTGGAAAAAATAGAATGAATAAACGCCGGGATGACACCAAAAATAGTTTGGAAGGAGGACACCAAACCAGACCCCACGACTTTAAAAAAGTGTACCAGACCCTCTGTGTTAGATGCGTTAAAAATACGATGAATTAACTCCCCAAAATGTTGGGGGAGATTAGTGTTCAAAAGGGCCTGTATTTCACTGTGGGTACTCGCCACCTGGAGAATGAATGTCTCCCGGGCGGACGTGAGCATAACTTCCTCGTTCAATAACAGTGCCTTTATTCTGCTCAGTCTATTGAAATCTGCCTCCATGGTAGGGATGGAAGGCCAAATAGAGATATCAACCTTGCCATGAGGGGGAGGAAAAAGCACATTTTTGCAGCAGACAACCCTGTGCGAAACTGTTACAATGTAAGGAATGCCAGCCTGCAGGCCACAACAGTTTTCGTTATTTAAAAGTAAATAACTACCATTGGAAAGGAGAGTGAAAGTAGGAGAAATAACAGGAGCAGGAATACCTTTCAGCACACAAGCAAGATTAGGAGCGGAAACGCTACATGAGCCATGCAATTTAATGTGTTTACAAATAAGCGAATGACCCATAGTCGAGTCGCAGTACTCCCCCGTGAGAAAGACTTCCTTGCCGTCCCGAAGGCATTTATACATGAAAGGCAAGGACCAGAGTTCATGCAGGAAAGCACTGCCCAAGGGCCGGTAACGGCCCACAGGATAATGTTTCATGCACGAGTCAAATTCAAACAAGGAAAAAGGTAAAGCGATAACCCCATGAACTAGCCACACAGCAGAATCGAGTTCTGCAACAGAGAACGGCAAAGGATCCATCTTTTCGATATGTAATAGAGTGTAAGTTGCATCTTTCATGGACATAAATTGCTGTTTGTCAGTTAAGTTAAAAGGTAGAAACAAGGCAGAGGTGTTCAAAAAATGCCAAGGAACTTTACCTAACTTGAGCGTTTGTAAAGTCCATGCAAACTGCATAACTGAACGCAATTGATTCTGACCATGATATAACACAGAAACATCATCTTGTACAATATCAACAACAGAGGACACAATATTCTCTAAAGTATAAATGCGAGAAGACAGGGTATTAATACTATTGTCAACAACAGCAAGCACCTTTTCCAAATTTGCTTGATCTATTTCCCGAAGACGGGAAGCAGCTTCCATTTGTGATAGCTTCCAGAGTTCATTATATGTCTCATAAATGAATCTTTTAGGTCGGGGACCACGAGGTCCCAAAACAAAGTCGGACAGATCAATATTGCCTGAAAGGAGGGACAAATGTTGTTTAACAGAATCAAGGGACGAATGTTGCAGCCATTGTTTGCATAATTTACCAACAGAATATGTAGTGACAGTACGAGAAGCAGTAAATCTCGGATCAGGCCTATCCTGTGTGTATCTAGTACCTGAGTCGTGAAAACGCATTTGACATGCATTAGATGATATAGGCCATACCAACCAGGGTGACTGATCCAGTTCGGAAACATTAAATGAATTATTCTGTAATAGAGCCTGTAGGGTCGTCAGGGACAGGTTAAAACGTGAGCTATCATTGGGAAAACTCGAAAGGGATGGAATTGAGGGCGAGTTTAATTGTTTAGTGGTAGCTAAGCCCCAACACGTAGTTTGATAGATGGAAGCATTTAGGAACATAATTTGGGTAGGGATGAGGCAAGCACGATGCAACGCCTCAGTTCCCTGTACCTGCCATGGCTTGGAGCCCCAAATGGATTTCAAATCTATTGTATCCTCCCAGTACTCATAACCACCCACTGCTAGGGCACTTAAAAAGGAACCCGAATAAAGCAATTTGGTGTGTGTTAACATAATTTTCTGAGTTGATGTGGTATTAAGTTTAAAATAATAGGATGCAGGGTTCGACCGATTAAAATCAGTAAAATAGGTAAACTTATTTCGAAGAGTTTGTGAGCTACCTGGCAAGGGGTTTGGACAATGTTCCCATTGGGTGTAGTTAACAGAACTACGCAGGGCACTTGGCTTATGGAGAAAATGATTACCCCAATGTTGGTAACAATACAAATCGGCATAATTCGCAGAATTCATATATAAATCTTCAGCATTAAAAGATGCATAATATTTTAAATCGGCAAACAATGCTTCAACGGCATGCACATCCCAATCATCAGAATGAATATTATTTTGTACTACATCACCCATTGAAACACGAAGGACATTAGGTACATTAATAATTTCCGTCGGACCATGGATTTGATAGTTCACTGCATCCCATACGATGCCATCAGCAACTGGAAAAGCTGAAATGTTCACAAATGTGTGGTCACGCTTCATGATGTGAGACGAGGAATGAGGAGCCAAAGTTCCAGAAACATAGTCTACAGCAGAGCGTTCAGGTAAATAGTGACCATTGATTAGTAGAAAAAACACTGTGACAAAGCCAATGGACATGAACAGAAAAATCAAGAAAAGTACCAACCAGATGTATGTCCAGGGTGGAATCAAAAAATTGTCTCTAAACCAGGATACAAAAATACTGAACTTGGATGGGACTTTTGAAGAGGTGGAATCCGAATCAAAGGAATAACGAGTCGGGCCAAGTGGCGTTGTTGGTTGATGCGCCACCGATTCAGATGCAGGATAGGTATACTCGTCCTCGTCGATGTTGGTGGAGAGTTGGGGATCAATTATAGTTTCAGGCAAAGGAGAGGATTCAGGCAAATCAACCATCTCAATTACAGCATCAGCGACCGTTCGTGTAGATGGGCCACGAACATATGTCCGATAAATGGCAGGACAAGAGACCGCTGGTGTGACACTATTCAGGATCGGCCAGGCGCTGTAGCTTGACATTTTCCACTGAGATGTATCTGTTCTCCTTGCGACCAGGAAGCGGTGGTAAAATGACTGTACGTGTTCCCTTCAAGCCCAGAACTGGAACCGGTGCACGAAAAGAGGGGCCGAATTCTTTTTTGTTTTCAACCTTCTCTCGAACCAGTTCTCCAACCTTTCGAAGCCAGCCGGCTACCGGAATCTGCAACGCAGGATCTGTGGCTGAAGGCAAATGTGTAGTTGCAAGTTTGTCTCGGGCTTCTTGTAAGTCCTGTAACATAGCAGAATGGTTATCTACATCAAACTTGGCGGATTGCGCCGCGATGTCTGGACCCTCAAGGTCAGGCACAAACATTCTTATGCCAAAGAGCATTTCGTATGGGGTCCGCCCACCCAGAGGTCTTCTAGGGAGATTATTAAGTGCACGCTGAACGGTATACAAGTGGGCCAGCCAGTTCCTGCCAGTACCTATAACTCTAGCTGTTAAGGATTGCTTTAAGTCACGGTTCATTCGTTCAACGATAGAGTTGCCCTCAGGCCTATACGGAGACGAAAATTTCACCCGCACCCCAAGCGAAGCCATTGCATCCTTGTAAGCCCTAGAGGCAAACGCCGGACCTTGGTCCGAATGGAAGGTGCCGCATGCGAAAATTCCCACAAAGACACGCAAATCCCTGATTACATTTCGAGCGTCAGCACTACGTTGTGGCCAGACCCAGAGGAACCGTGTGCACAAGTCCACTGCTACTAAGATGTATTTATAGGCAGTGTCTGATGAGAATGGACCGCAGTGATCCAAGTAAACACACCCAAAGGGTCTGTTAGCAATGCAGAGCGGGGTCTGTGGAGGGCGTGTTACCGTGGAAGGCTTAATCTGTTGACAAACGTCGCAGGAAAGCACAAAAGCACGGGTGTCTTTATACAATCCACGCCACCAATAACGCTGCTGCAAGATGGAAACTGTAGCTGACACACCTGCATGAGCAGAAGCCATGCCTTCGTGTGCAGCTGATATCAAGGCACTCCTGCGGTCCGCGTTGGGGATCAGCCGATCTCCAATGTCAGGTATTGTTACATAAGGAACCTGTTCGGGACTTAACTTGTAAGAATACTTGGAAGGAAAACCTGTAGGGTAATTAACACCTTCCTTTGTTGCAGCAATAGCTGCTAGAATAACAGAGTCAATTTTAGACATGGACCTGGTAACCGCTGCTACTGAACACGTGACTACTGCTGAACGGGCAGCTTCATCTGCCAGATCGTTACCAATAGCGTGTGCGCCCACCCGCTGATGGCCCAAGGTGTGTACCACCTGTGTGAGGGGCAGACGTTGTTGCAATTCTGCCACTCGAACCCAAAGCATTTTATGCTTAATTGTGCTCCCTTTGCGTCCTTGTAGTCATTTTTCGACCAGAAAAACAGATTGTCATTGTAAGATTGTACACAGTAGAAGGAATCACATACAATAAGAGTGGTCTCATCCTGAGAAGCGAACTCAAGCGCAAGTAGCAATGCATGCAGCTCGGCCAATTGTGCGGTACTATCTCCAAGTGTGCGAGTATGCACTGCAGAGGATTTGAACTTTCCATCTACAAAGGAACCCGCAACAATAGCACATGCAGCTGAATAAGCGTGCTTGGACCCTGTGGCCGGTTGCGCCGAACCATCGGTGTAGATCACACATTTGTAATCCTCAAGCGGTAGTAAAAACAAAGGAGGAGGATGAACGAATTCATACTGCAAAAACTCCTGAGTATGAAGAGAAGAATCAAAAACAAAAGTGACGTCCGAAGACGTCAAGGATGTAGCCCATTGTATCCAACGGGGATGCATTGCTTTTGAGTTCGGTACACTTGCCTTTGTTACTGCCTCTAAGGCAGGACAGGGTGTTACCACTAGAATCCGCTTTCCCTGTGCCAGTGCGCGTTCTTTTAGAATCGCCATTTGCACTGAGTTAGAACTTTTTCGACAGATGTAAAGCGCAATTCAGCGGAAGTGTACAGATGTGACTTGTATGCGATGGGTACTGTATCACCTTCATTAAAGGTTAAGTATGTGAATCCCACCGCCCCCGGCATTATTCTAATCACCAAGTTTGTGTGGTTATCACGAGTCAAAAGATATCTAGACTCCAATAGGTCTGTCTGCAAAGACTGCAGAATCGAGGTATGCTCAGGCAGCCAGCAAGACCTTGAATAAGTAGGTTGTATCAAAGCATACAAAGGCTTGATACGCTGGGCATATTCGGGAATGTAGGTACGCCCGAAATTCAGGAAACCCAGCAAAGACTGAAGTTTCTTCAGAGTATTTGGGGGCACAAATGTGCACATTTTTCCAAGAAATGGGGGCTAAGCCCTTACCTTCGTTATTGAGCTCATAGCCCAAGAACAGAACGGTAAATTCAGCAATGTGTGACTTAGCAAAGTTGAATTTGTAACCCTGCTCCGCAAATTCAAGAATAATGCGGTCCACACGGGACAGATGCTGATATAACTCGTCGTCTGTCAGATAGATGTCATCTACGTACGAACATGCGTCTTGATCAATGTCATTTAACAAAGAAACAACACGGGCGGCGAATATACCCGGACTATTTTTGTAGCCCATGGGTAAACGCCGGAACTGGAATAATTTACCACCGGAAGTGAATGCGGTCCATTGACCACTCTCCGGGGCTAGGTTGTGCGTGTAGAAACCGTTTGAAAGGTCAAGTGTCGTTTTATATTTTTTACGAACAAGACTGTCTACAAGCGCAGAACTATGTGTATTCTGTACCGCAAAGTTCCGACAATGGGAATTTAAATGCCGGTAATCCAAAACTAAGCGGTACGATCCATCGGGTTTAGAAACCACGAAAAGGGGATTGTTCATAGGTGATACGCATGGTTCGATTACTCCCTGATATTCCAACTGTGTCAGAATTTCGGAGACGGGGCCTTTTGCCTGCCGTTTGATGGGATATTGGGGTTGTGGCTGCGGTAGTGACCGCAAAGGTATTGCATGAGGAGGTGATTCTTCATCCCATCCCACATGGTTGCGGTATAACGCTGGTGCCAGGTACACAGCCCACTCAGCTGCAAGTGCTTCAGCTTTGTCTTTTGGGACATGTCGTGAAAAGCTTGGAAGGATTACCTCCTCTCCTTTATGTGCAGCTAAAACGAATGGGGGTGGCCAATCCACCTCTGCTAACAAAATGTCATATGAAGAGGTTAGATTTTCCCAAAAAATCCCTTTTATTTCACGCGGTATGTCACCTTCAATTTGGATGACTATGTTGTAAAGTCTGTCAGGGGGTGCCACTCTCGTGTCAGCTGTCTCTACAGTAACGAATGTTTCAGTTGCTGTCGCCTCCATATGAGGACGTAGCGCCTCCCGCACTATGGTTACTTCCGCGGCGCTGTCTAGGAGGGTCACTGCCCACGTCCAATTCTGGAGTCTCGTTCTCACGGTCTGTGGCATATTTCGCTGTTACAGCGGCAACTTTTTTCTTTTGAAATTGCGGTCGAGGAAGGTGAAAGTCTTCTGCTTTCCCTCTGACTTGTTGTCGAGGTTGGTCTCGCTCCTGGGGAGCCTCTCGGCCCCTTCCTCTATCTTGCCGTCCTCCTCCACCAGCCTGTGACGACGTCTGGGCCTGTGAAGAACGAGGAGAACACGTATCAGAGCTCTGAAACCTTTCTGGTGATTTAATTCTCGACCTATCACGTAAATCATAAGTACGTTCAGAAGAAACCGAAACTGGGGAAGCGCCTCTCGACCCCGGCTTCTTTTGTTGCTTACCCTGTTTTTTCTGTCTCCAACTCTTTTTAGTGAAGACTGGTCTATCATCTTTCTCAGATGTACTTTTTGTTTGTGTAATTTGTGGTTGCGATTGAGTTTGCATTTTTACAAAAGGCTTGTTGCCTAGGCTATTTCTTCCAATTGTTTTATAAGCCCGGGCTATAATTTTCGGTAATTCGCGGGGCCTGTCCAACTCTGGGACCAAAGCCAAAGCATTCGCTACTTGAAAGTTCATAGCATCGCCCTTGACATTTCCAAGGATCAGTTCAGCTACTACATCAAACACTCCCACTAGTCTCATCCCTAATTCCACAGCCGCTTCAGGGCCATGTTCGTCCTGTACTTTTTTAATTACAGAGGGTAGAACCGTCATGGAAGGAGTACCAAAACATTTTGAATAAACTGCTGCGAATACCTTACCCCAGTTTTCACATGATGTCAAATCGGGGATTAAGTCTTTTGGCAAACTTATCGTAAGGATGCGATGTTTATCCACTGGGGACGTATGTGGAAACACCGCTTCTATCTGATCGAACTTTTCGGCAAGCCAGTAAGGATAATCGTCCTTACTTTGTGGACGTTTGCCCATCACAGAATTTACCATGACAGGACTTATGGTCACTCCAGCTGCAACAGCTGGTTGGCCAGCGACTACAGGGGCAGCTCCATGTAGGCTACCTGTAACGTATGTCACTAAGGCTCGATGCACTCGCACCAGTTCGGTATGCATAGTGCGCAGTTCCGCAATCGGTAATGCCAGATAATGTGGATGCGGGGTATACCCGGCCAATACAGGCCAAGTGGCCCCCTGAATTGATAAGGGGCCTAAACGAACTGCGGTAGTTGGTTGTGGGAGGGCGCCATTAAACCAAACACGGTGCTGCCAAGCCGTGAGAGGCACTTCAAGATTGGTATAGGGTCGATAGGCAGCAGGAATAGCGGTGGGTTTATATTCATGAAACAGATTATCACCTGCATCCACCGCCTCAAAAGTGATCCAAGTGTAAAACACTTCAAAGTGATAAGCCGGATCGGCTTGAACCACAAAGACCAACTCGACCCCAGCATCGGGCACTCCGTATACACCTAGGTGTTCTCGGAGTGGTCCTCGGCTATGTGCAGCTATCGCCACACCAGCCATAACTAAACAAATGTATTCGACAACCTAACAGGGAGCACAAAATGGGTTTTCTATGTAACCTTTTTTAATAACTTCAAGCTTGAAAGAACCTATAAAACGTTCAATATAGGAGGTATCACCGTCACTTACGCCTCCGGAAGCGTACGTGAGGGTTTTGTGGACAAGCACAAGTACTACTCAAGCGTCTCGCAGATAAGCGGCCCCACGTTGGGCGCCATGTCATAAGGTTTCTGCACATACACAGAGCTATGCACAGGATAATGGGACCCCGGAATACAGTGGTTTGCCTACCATATACCGTAGCACCCAAAAACCCCAACCCAACTAGCTTAGCATCCCATTAGTACCAAAGCACCAATGATTGGACAACCCAGAACACGGTATCTTTATCTCAGGACTCGCAGAAGCAAGAACACTCTTTCGTCACTCACTCGTACTTGTCCACAAGGTGCGTAGGAAGAGACACTGGATAGGTTAAAATGTTTATTCCAACTTACGTGCTCTAATGTACAGTACACGTGTCAGTACTAATAGCATAATGCATATGAATAATATAAGCAGCATGGTTACAATTCCATAGAATACAAACGGGGAAAGCATTTCATAACTCAGTGGATAAATGTCTAAATAACATTACCACCCTCCCCGTGCAGTAAGATAGTTTATTATAAAAATAGAAGACCTCTGGGCTTTGACTAGCGAACCCCCATACCTCAGTCTCTAGATGCAGAATTACATCAGCCGGACATCATAGCTCTTCTCACTGAAAAGGATTTCTCCAAGTGAGCCCAGCGCCAGTAAAAACCCCAGTATTAAAGGCACACAAAGTTTCATGTCATTTGCGCCTAATGTTATGTCTGGGTGCGCGAGACTGGCCATATCAGGAAGAACCGAAATACATTGTTATGCGACCTTGTACATGTTGTGCAGTCTGAGCCCAAATCGAACAAGAGAAAAGGTGAAAGACAAAAAGTGCAGACAGCGCAAAAGAACTTGGCAAGAGCAAAGGGCGAGGGAGCCCTGGCTCAGTGTAACGTGCGCAAAGAAAAGCAGCATGGCAGCTAGTCCTAGGCCAACATAACAAGGCAGGCAACAAACCACAAGACAACATCCTCCAAAGACATCAAATATATTACTCGACCTATAATCTGTTTGCGGAACAAAACATGAAATACCCCAAAAAAACACATTTTGTAATTTAATCCAATTTCATCCATGACCTAAATGATGTTTCAATTCAACAGACACCACAGAAACAGTTGTTTCATGTACCCATGATTAGTACTGGGCCTATTCGCTGGAAGGCCCATTGGCAGACAAGGCCACATAGTGAATTAAATGAATATTGCAAATTCATTAAAAACATAGAGAAAATGTACTGAACTGTGCAACATTTTTTCTTTGCAAAAGAGGAAATATTACATGCAAAAAAATAACTAGGTCCCTACCAAAACTGCAGGCCACCCACCACAATAAATTTTAAAAATCAAATAACAGTACAAATAAATCATGGTGCATGCCATCTATCAAACAAACACCCTTATACAACAGTTTTTGAACTTACTTGCAATATCACAAAAACAAAGTCCTAAAATACAATAGTATATATGCAGCAGACAAACAGAGTGATCCTGCTAATTCCAAATCCAAATGAGAATGACCAGTAGGTGGACAAAGCACTGGGAGGAGCCTAATGAACAGGAACAGGAAGTTGGAGTCTGTTGGGCACTTACTCCTTGTTGAAAAAAAAAGTAAAATAAAAAAAGGGCTCCTTGAACAAACAAAAACAAACCGAACGCTCCATTTGTGAAGTTTATTAACTCCAAACTGTCTTTTGAGGAGATTCAGCTGCTTCTCCAGGAGAGCATCTTCTCCAGGCTGCAGTAGCTATCACTCGATCGCACTCGCCTACACCGGAAATCGCTGGCACGGTCTAAAGCCGCGTTAATGGCTGCAAAATCTTGTAGTAACTCACAGGCGGCTAGCAAATCTTGTGGGCGCTCCCAAGCGCCGAGCAAGTCTCGTTTAGCTCCCCATGCACATAATTAATCAATGTTACTATACTGAATTAAATTAACATTACTTTTTCAAGTTTTAATAACAAAAACCCAACCTAAAGCAACATGTTTATATTTTTATGTATAAAAAGTTAAAAAATGTTATTGATAGAACTAATTTAAACTAATTTAAGTATTTATTTTTACAAATTACAGTTACATTTATTTTTAGATTTAAAAAATATTAATGTATTTTATTATAAAATAATTTTGAAATTATACAAGCGATAAAGAACCCCTGACACAGATTATAAGGATATTGCAAAACACCGAGGAGTTCCATAACCATATAGAGGAATAAGGCCTGTCAGTATGCCCACTTCCTGCACAGCGTGTTAAATAATTATTACTGGGTGGGTAATCATGCTCACATCACCCCTTTCACACAGAGCACAATACAACTGTGTAGTAAAAGTACTCCAAAGGACAGAAGCAGGGTTAGTAGAAATAGAAAAATGAAATATAAAGATATATATATATATAAACATAAGCTGCTCCGGTTGCAGCTTATGTACCGCCAGGGGTACCGACGGATAGAGCAGTGCCCCCTTCCCTGAGCTGTCACCAGGTCGAGGTGAGGTTTCTTATCCGTACACCATGGGTACTACAAGTAAATCTTAACTGAAAATAGCAGGATTACTGGTTTTGTATTCTTTATATTTCATTATTTTCTCATCACTATTCACTATCTTCGCAGTAGCATTTCTATAAGTCCTGACAAAAGCTTTGACACCCTCCAGGTCTCCCAGGCTGTAAAATGTAGACCACTTTTCGTCCGACACATGCAGTTTTAAATCCATACTGCAAGTGCACTGTTTTTAATCCTGGCAACGGGAACGAGCTAATAAAGGCAACTTCTTCACTCCCGCTAGCTAATATTAAAACTACTACCCACACAGTTAGATATTTTTTGTTGCGCTGCGCCCTCACCCTCACCCTCACCCTATTTATTTTCTCTCATCTGTTGGATTTAGTACATCCATAATAGAGTAGGAATAAAACATCCCTGAGCTCCTTCCTCTCAGAGAGGGAGTTGTAGCCCTTGGCGGGACTAGGCATTCTCGCCAAGAGGAGAATCCCAGATGATGAAGCATGCCACCTTTGGTGGGTGAGGGATTTCATCCAAAAGGGAGTCCCCCACAGGTCTCTCTTATTAACCTCTAGTGCCTCTGTCTGTTTGTTTTGTTGCCACAGACCCAAGGATTTCTTTGTTGTTCTTTGAGTTACTGTTTGGGGACTGAATCCTTGCTGGTCTTTAAATTTTCCTTTGGACCCTCCTCTAACCGTCTTTTTGGTGTCGGGACTCACCAGGGTAGTTGATCTCTATATTAACAGCATGCTGCCCAATTTTGTGATTCTGCATGAACAATCTGAAGCTCCGGTGCTCCATTTCCTACTCCATAGGGTGATTGCTACGGTAATGCACTGTTGGTGGCACACTAGATTGGCCGAGTCTGGGACTCACAAAGGCCTGCAGTATCTTTGTGAGATTTCTGCGAAGCGACGTGCAACCTTGCTCCTCTACAAGGTTGTTAGACTTGGCGTGTTTCCCCTGAGTTTGTGCTCTCTGACCTCCCGGTTTTGACTCTGTTTTTGCTGGTTTAGTGCCTCTGCGCACTTTCTCACTGCTGATCAGTGTTAAAGTGCAAGTGCTCCTGTTGTAAATTGTATTATGGATTGGTGTTTCCATGATTGGCATGTTTGATTTACTTGTCAGTCCCTAGTAAAGTGCACTGAGTGTGCCAGGGCCTGTAAATCAAATGCTGTTAGTGGGCTGCAGCACTGGATTGTGCCACCCACACAAACAGCCTGTAAATGTAACTCTGGCCTGCCATTGCAGAGCCTGCGTGCAGTCTGGGACTGCCATGTCGACTTGGCAAGTGTACCCACTTGCCAGGCCCTAACCTTCCCTTTTCTTACATGTCAGTCACCCCTAAAGTAGGCCCAAGGTACCCCTGTGGGCAGGGTGCAGTGTATGACAAAGGTAGGACATGCCCTGGTGTGTGTGGCATGTTCTGATAGTGAATTACTGCCAATTTCGTTTTTCACTATTGCAAGGCTACCTGTTTCCATAGGACAGAATGGGGAGTTTGTTTATAGCATCTTATAAACATAACTGGCCCTAGGAACAGGGTAGAAAAATAAAGTTTAGAATGCCTGAACTCAGAATCTAAAGATGCATCTTTTAGTGAAGGTGATTTTTACATTCTGTGTTTGAAAATACCACTTTTAGAAAGTAGGTATTTTCTTGCTCAGCCATCCAAAAGGCCTCTGCTGGGTTTGTGGATTGACTGTCTGGGTTTTGGATGACAGGGGCTGGGGAGGAGCAGTGGCTCCAGAGAGTCTAGGTGGGTCAGGAAAGGGCTGAATAGACCTGGGCTGCATTTAGAGTAGGGGGAGGAGATTTCCTTTCACCTGAATGGGCCTGGTCTGCCTCTGACAATGCCGTCTCCACCTCCTGCCAAGAAGCTACACCAGAGAGGACAGAACTGGTTCTGGCTGGGCACAGACACTCTCTGCCTGAAAGGACAAAGAATTTTGGGCTATAAAAAGTGGGGCCCAAACCCCTGAACTTTAGAACTCTTTTGGACCAAGAAGACTGCCAAGAAGAAGAGCTGGAGAAGCTTTGAGGAGGAACTACCACTTTGCTGAGTGCTGTGTTGGCCTGCAGTGGCTGCTTCTCTCTTGGGCAGTGAAAGGACTGGACTGAACTTTCTGCAACTTCTTTCTTTGAGTAGCTCCAAGGGCTTGAGGTAGAGCTTGCCCCTGTTCAAGAAGTCTCAGGAACAGCAAAGACTTCAAGTTCTTCTGCCCTCAGCACTCGGTACTGTGTGTTTTGTGCTGCAACAGAAGGGGACACATCTTGGGGATCAGGAACTCACTCCAACAAATGCCAGCAGGGCTCAATCCTGTTCAGGTGTAGGTCTAGGCAGGCCCAGTTGCCTCAGGTCAGCTGGGCAGCAGCAAGGAGGCCTCTGGAGCTTCTTATGTCCCTGTAGCTCAAACAAGACATCAGTCAACTGACCCTTTGAGTCACTCAGATTAGTCTAGGATGAAGGTAAGCCTAGGATGAAGGTCCAGCCTTCCTTTTCAGACAGTAAGGCAGCCCTCAAGCAGCAGGGCAGTCCTCAGGCAGCAGGGCAATCCTTCTTCTGTAATGTCTACTGGTCACGGAGTGGTCTGAAATGTGGCTCTGGAGGTCCAACTGAAGGTCCAATATTTATACCTGGTGCCAGCCTTTGTGTGGGGGGATTCCTTGCCCTTCCCCCATGTTTGGTTCTGGAAAGTTTGGATGGCCCACCCTGTCCACACCTAAACCCCCTTTGTGTTACTCACTGAACCATTCACAGTCGTGTGACCCAGGACACTGGCAGAAGGCACAAATGCTTGGGACAGGAAAACGCCAACTTTCTATAAGTGGCATTTTCAGAATGGTGACCTAAGTCTGACTTTACCATTAAGGAGGACTTTAAATTACAATGCATTTGAGTTTGAACACCATATCTTTATCTGCTCCCGATCCAAGGTATCACTTAATAAATATAATAAGGTAACCCAGTGATAGCCAATGGGAGAGATAAGCCTTAGGATGGTCGACAAGGGCAGCAAACCTCTCTGTCGCCTTTTATAAAGTTTACCACTCACTCCTCATCAATCGGCTCCACTCGTTGGGTTTCAGAAATGCTGCACTAACTCTGCTGAGTTCGTTCCTAAATGATAGGCAACAGCAGATAGAGATGGGGGCGCAAGCTCCATGCCTTTCTCCCTCCTCTGTGGTGTGCCTCAGGGGTCTGCTCTTAGCCCCACACTTTTCAATGCATATGTTACGCCCCTTGTCAATCTCATTCGCAGTTATGGCCTGGCTGAATTCTCCTACGCCGATGATACTCGGACGAGAAAAAGGAGGCAAGTAATTTCTGTAGATGTATGTCCCAAGTTGCACGCTGGATGCAAAGAAATTGTCTGAAGCTGAACTCGGGGAAAAAAACGAGGTTCTGCTCTTCGGAAATGAGATCATTTTTGGGGATGTATCATGGTGGCCCTCGGACCTAGGCGCGTTACCAAGGCCAGTTCAGAAGGCAAGAAATTTAGGAGTCATTTTGGCACCGAATTATGTTTCTCAGAACAAATTATTTCTGTTACCTCATCAGGATTTTTAATGCTGAAGGTTCTCAAAAAAATCCTCCCGTTTATTCCTTTTGACCTACAAAAGACAGTGTAAGCTCTCATCTTTTCGAAGATGGACTACTGTAATGCTCTATATTTAGGTACTCATAAACACCTGATAAAGAAATTGCAGTCTTTACAGAATGCGGCGGCAAGAGTGCTGTTGAAAATTCCTAAGTTTGCACCTATATCTCAATTAACGCACGGTTTGCACTGGCTTCCAGTGAGAAAAAGGATTATTTTCAAAGCACTGAGCATAATCCATAAGGCCATTTATCGGGCTGGTCCTACCTACTTTCAGGAACGGTTCTCCTGGTATACTCCCAGTAGGAACCTTAGATTGAGTTTGGCACGAATGGTCACTGTCCCGAGGATAAATAAAGCAAGATGGGGTGGAAGAATGTTCTCTGCTTGTGGAGGGAAACTCTGGAACTCTTTGCCTCTTACTTTACGCTCTCAACCTACCCTGCTGCAATTTAGGAAGCAGTTGAAGACTTGGCTATTTATCGAACCTGTCAGTTAAGCTGCATCCAGAGTTATCTTTCATCCGGCGGGAGGTTTCTATGGTCCTTTTATAGCGCTGAGACTTCTTCGGGTAATTCCACGCTTTATAAAACTATTTCATTCATTCATTAATACAGTGGAAAAACAAGTTTAAGGGTTTTTAACTACCAGAACATGTATAACTGAAGTACATATGTCCTACTTTTTAAATACAATGTACCCTGCCCTATCAGCCTTTAGGGCCTACCTTAGGGGTCAGTTATAAGTATAATAAAGGAAAGATTAGGCCTAGCAAAAAGTTATTTTGCCAGGTTGAAAGGGCAATTTAAAACTGCACTACAGGATGCAGTGGCAGGCCTGAGACATCTTTTAAAAGGCTACTTTACTGGGTGGCACAATGAGTGTTGCAAGCCCACTAGTAACATTTCAATTATAGGCTCTGGGTACAGATAACACTATTTACTAGCGACGTACAAGTAAATTTAATGAGGCAATTAGGTGTAGTCCAATTTTACAATGTTTGAAGGAGAGAACCACATGCACTTTAGTACGGTTAGCAGTAGTAAAGCGCACAGAGTCCTAATGCCAACAAAACAAGTTCAGCAACAGATGGCAAACATCTGAGGGTGACCATCCAAAAAGAGCCAGGTCCAACACTGACCATTAAGGGCCCAATTCACAAAATTAGTTTTGGAGTTCATAAAGTAGTACTCCAGTAGTACTACTTAACATAATATGAAATGCAGTTCACAAACCTGTGCCAGAGATCTACAACTCTCTTACCTTTTCAGTGCAAAGATCTCTGCCACAGTAGGTATACGATTTAGTTGTAGAAATGGGAGGGACAAGGGGTGTATTGGGAAATGGGGAATAATTGATACTAAATGGGAGGGGGTTAGGGAAATTTAAGCAGGGGTTTAGAAAAGGACATATTAATACAAAATCCACATCCACATAAGACTAAGGGGCCGATTACGATGCCGTTCGGAAGGGCTCTGAATTGGATTCGGGTTTGCCAAATCTGATTCAGAACCCTTGTTTCCGACTGAATCGTACACAGTTCCCAACGACCGATTACAATGCCCGGAAACGGTTAGGGCTGTCCGAATCGGTTCTGAAAGGCATTCGGACAGGTCGAGTCTTTCGGAGCTGAATCGTACAGCTCAATGGACTCTGTTTCAGAGCGAGCGATTACGATGACCGATTCAGACAGTCGTTCTGATTCGGTTTGCCTGAAACGGCTTTTGGAATCTATCTTTGGGGGCCCGGAGCAGGCCCCCCTTCACCTGGGTCCTTCCGAATGGGGCCCGTGGGGGTACCCAAAGGACCCCCCTTTCCAACCATGCACAGTGTGGCAGGCACCATGGGGTGCCACGATTTTCCCCAGCCACCCCTTTCTTCAATGGGAGCCTGTGTTCTCGTTTGGAACACAGGCTCTCATTGAAGTCAATGGGAGGCCAACCGAATCATATCCGGAAGCATCAAAATCGCTCGGTCGGACTCCCCTGATTGGAGTCGTTCGGAAAGCATTCCGGAACCGAATTGGTCGGAATGCTTTCCGGACCAGATCGCAATCAGCTCCTAAGTCAATTGTAATTCACAAAATACACTTTTAACTCCACAACAGCCCTAATAGTGACAACATAGACTTACGTGTACTCCAGGTAAGCCTACGAGTAACCTAGGCACCACATATAGACAACTATTGGTACTGTGGCACACTTTAATAGAAAACAATGAAGTCAGGCTATAAAACGAACACCTCATAGGAAATGATGTAAAATAAATTACATTGTTTCCAAATGTAAAATATATATATTTATAATATATGAATGTATTATACATGTATAATTGATTTAAGTAAAAAAGTTAAATATAATAAATACTAGATGTCATTATGTTTCAAATGTAATAATACACTTGCATTAAAAATAAATGATATTGAATATGCATCTTAGTTTAAAAAGCGTAAAGAAATGAACATTCATTTTAATATAAAAAATACTGACTTTTATTGCACATTTAATTTAGCATTACCTTTGATTTATTACATTATTTTTTTTAAATAAACTTTATTAAATGTAGCTATAATTTTCTATAGGGAAATCTCTGCCGAAGTGGCAGAGATCTCCACAACTAGGTGGAAAGTTACAAACAGTACTTTTACACTCCTAAATTACGACATAGGAGTCTCCACCTCCTCACTTGAGGGGATGGACATTCTGAAGTCTAAACCTACCTAGGAGTAGACTTCAGAATGTCCGTACATTCAAATAAGAGGGTGGAGACTCATAGGACAGAATTTAGATGGGCTCCCACATCGAAGTGTATCCCTCCACTTTTTCCTAGTCACCATTTTCAAGTAGAGATTTACATCTCTGGAAAGGTAACTATAACAAATTGGAGCGATACAACTTGATGTGGGAGCATATCTACACAAGTAGAGCTACACATGCAAAAAAGTTACCTTTATGAATCCTGCCTGTAGCGCCCTGCCAGCCTAAGTACTCACCAATAACCAAGCCACACACGGAGAGTCATTTTATACGTCTTCATTCCGCTGTGTGCATGTCAGAACTCAACATTCTAAGCCTTCCTTCAACTCCTCTCTCCAATGCTTACGTCAGAGGCCTACAGTGTACAGCGGGAACCAAAAGAGTTCCAGAGTTGTTTTTATTTATAGGACACTACATCTCCTGCTTTGTTAAATAAAAAGTTACAACTTTTCAAAATAGACAAATTATTAAACAAATAACTTATTACAGAAATAAATACATGGATAAATGCACAGATAATCATGGATATGCGGTAATTATAATTCTTCGATTAAGCGTCATGGTGCCTAAATCACAGGTCCTGATCAGGTCACTGGAAACCGGCAACTGGAAGTCGAAGTGTCAGTGATCTGTACAGGTTAGGTGGAATTATCAGCAGACACAGAGTAATCAATAGTCTGTCGGGACCCAGTCTCTACATTGACATCGATGTTTGTGAGTGATGGGCCACAGGTCAAAAATGAGAGGAAGCTTTCATGAGGGTCTTCTCAGCACCCTGGACAGTCACCATATGTCCTTTGGTGTTAGTGATGGTAAAGGGTTCAGCCTAAACAGGAGCATCATACTTTCTTTTTCTGTATTGACTGACAAGCACTCAATCTCCTCTTGTAAAGGTGACATCTTTTACATTATATGATCTGTCAGCATATATTTTCCTCTTCTGTTAGTGACCAAAGTCCATAGCATGATTGTCTTTCTCATTTTTGGACCTGAAGTTGGTCCATTGGGGGCAGCGTGGTCGTCATGGCTCTTCCAAACATGAGATTTGCAGGGTTTCTCCCTGTTGTTGAGTGAGGGGTCAAACGGTAAGCTCGAAGAGTAGTGCTCAAAACAACTTTGAGGTCAAGCTTCCCCAATGGAGTGCTTTGAACAGCTTTCTTTAGGTTACTCAAGAACTGTTCTACCAGACCATTTGCCTGGGGCAAAATCAGTGGACTTTTTTGATGCTTTATATTGAGGTGATTTAAAAACTCTTTAAATTCTAGACAATTAAACGGTGGGCAGTTGTCAGATTTTAAGATTGCAGGTACACCCCATGTCGCCAAGATGCCAGCTAAGTTTTGAATAAACTTTTCATGTGTAGTTGATGAATGGTCTTCTACCAATGGGAAACAGGAAAATTAATCAACAATAACTAGAAGATGATTTCCATTCTAAAGAGGACCAAAGAAATCAATAGCAATTTTCTCCCAAGCACGATGTGGCAATTCTGACATGTTCAAAGGGTGCGGAATAACTTGGCATGAAAGACAGTTGCATATGTGACAAGTTTTCACTTTTTTTTTTTACCCTTTTGTCGAGATACGGAAACCAAATTTGATCACAGAGAGCTCTCTTAGTGGCAACTATTCCTCGATGTCCCTCATGGTCAACGTCGATTACTTGTTGTCAGAGACTCTTGGGAATAACAATTCATGTACCTCACAGAATGAGGCCTTCTTGATTCACTGAACGTTCATTTCTTAATGTTTTTAACTTCAAATACTCACTGTCATCAGTGAGAGGTCTAGAGTGCTGGTTCCTCAATTGAGGAGCAATAAAGTCTTTAAACTACAACATGTCACTATCTAAGATCGTGGTGGTGACAATTTGTTCTGATTGTGCTTGATTTCACAATAAAAAAGATGTAGGCCTCCACTGTCTTAGATGGAGTAACAGCGCACTGCAATGGCACTCTTGAAAAATAATCAGCAGGATTCTGATCTTTTCCTGGATGATGAAGAATCGTATAGTTGTATTAATGTAACTTCAAAACCCTAAGTTCAATTCTCGGAGGCAATTTGGCTTTGGGATTGCCAAATATCGTCCACAGTGCTTGATGATTGTCACAATTGTGAAGGGCTTTCAGTACAAAAACACATGGAAATATTTGCACGTCCAGACCACTGTCAAACTCATGTGGATATGTCTACGGGCATTTGACTGTCCATTGTGCTATGCATGGATTGTGCCTAACATGAGAGGGCTAGCATCAACTACAACCTGTGTGTGAAGTCTGGGATTAAAGTATGCCATTTCAGTGCCACTCTCAATAGCTTGCTTGATTTATTGGAAGCTCTTCTCACAGTCTCATGATCAATGAAAAGACACATTCTCGTGACCAATGAAAAGAAACATTCTTGTACTTTGGCTGGATCAGGTTTCATACCTCCATCAGAAAAGACATGGGCAAAGAATTTCAAGCTTTTCTTTTGGAATTCACATTTGTCAGCATTCAGAGCTAAGCCTACATCATTCAGCAAACAACATACTTGCATGAGAGCTTTGTCATGCGCTTTCTGTGTAGCTCTGAAAACGAAAATGCCATCACTATAATTAAATGCATTTATTACAGGCTGCATTATAATTTGAATCATGTCTTGGAAAAGTTCTGCAGCAGAGGATACACCAAAACTCAATCACTTGTACCGAAACAAACCAATATTCATAAAAGAGGTTGTAATGTACCTGGATTATCTTCAAGTTAGAATTGGTAATATCCTTTATTTATCTTGAGTGAAGAGAAGTACTTCACACCATTCAATTGAGTTATTACATCAGCAATGTGTGGACCGGGATGTCTCTCTCGCTCAATTGCCTTGTTGGCCTGACACTAGTCAATGCATATGCGTACATCTCCTTCACTGTCTCTTTTAGGCACCATTACAATGAGACAAACCCATGGTGTTGGATCAGTGGAGCGTTCAATGATGCCATGTTTAAGCATCAAATTAAGTTCCTTTTCAACAGCTTGTTGCAAGTGAAATGTAACTCGTCTTTGTCTTTGAGCAACAGGACAAACATCCTCATTTATGTGTAACTTTACTTTTTTTATTTTGAGTTTTCCTCATCCAAATCCATGAAATAATGAAGGAAAATGACATACAATTTCATGATGACTATTCAGATTGTAGTTCACTGATATAAGGCCCATATCAGCAGCAGTGGTGAAACTCAGCAAACAGGCACTTGAAGCTGTTCCTTGAAGTACACGAATAGGCACTTGTACCACAGTTTTCTTATGTTTCATCGTGGCTACAAATGAACCTTGACTTTTTAATGGAATTGAGGAAGCCCTTGTGTATACTTTAGTCTTTGACTTGGTAAGTTGTGCTAACGGAGATAATTCTTGATACTTCTCAGTCATGATATTTATCGATGCACTGTAATCAATTATGAATGGTATTGAACACCCGTTTGTCTTTCAAGTGATCTTCGGACAATGTTTGAATGTTTTTGGTGCTTTTTTGTGTCGATTTTTCTTCACTTTGGATTTTTCCTCACATTTGACTAGTTCCACATGTGTATGCCTTTTCAGAGTAAACAACGACATTGCACAATTGTCATTGTCACTTCCACTGGAAACTGATACTGAGGAACTCTTTGACAATCGAATTCGTTTGGTGTCGATCTGCCTCAGTTGGTGTGATAGCTTCGCCTTGTGGGAGCACGTCAAAAGTCATTGAGGTAGCTTTCGGTCAGCCATTTTGTCTTCATGCTGTGACACACTTACTTTTCTCTTCGCCTTGCAAATCATTACAAAATGGTTAGTTTTACCACAACTGATGCATATCTGTCCAATGACGGGACATTTACCTTTGTATGAAAATGACAGTCCACATCTGTAAGACGTTTTATTTTTCTGTGAAGACATCTCCTTGTGTCCCTCTGCCTTGTAACTTGGCTTACTTTTCATGCTCATGACTGATGCACTTTGGGAGCCTTCGGCCTCCATGTCAGTAGCTTGAATATCAGCACGCTTTTTAGGATGAGCAGCCTTGAGGACTTGTTCCAAGCTCAGAGTTTCCTTCAGCATTCATTGTCAAAAGTAATCTGACAGACATCCATTGGTTACTCTGAGGCTGGAAGATTCCTCATCATTAAATTCATTGAATTTACAGTGCTTCACCAAAACATCCAGTCTCTCAACAAACTCATCGATGGTTTAACCTGATCTCTGCCATCTTTGACTGAATATGTATGTATCATTATCCACATTTGGCACTGGGTTAAACTTGACATTCAAGGCTGATTTGATTTGATCATACGTCACTTCACCTTCTTATGGTATCTTTTTCAAGGCTTCTTTCACTCCTTCACCAGCCATGTTTCTCAGATACTTTATGATCTTTTTATGATTTTTTTCATCTATTGCATCTATGAACTCTTCAAAAATCTCTATCCATGCAGTCCATCTATTGCAAATATTGTGTTTTTTGGCACTATCAAATGCAGATGGAGGTTTTAAGAATGCAGCAGCCATATATACATTGGTGGACAATAGTGGTCTCTCAAGCGCTTTTTGTGGAACTCAGTCAGCCAGATTTTCTCTAGTGCCTTGTGATGTGCTGGCTTCGGGGTCAGCCTTAGCAACTTTTGGAGCTTGGATCTTGCCCTGGCTCTCAGTTGGAGCTCATTATCTTATAGCTGTCTAAGGAGTTGTTCTGGGCCCGTTATTCAGCAACGTTGGTGGTGGGCCGCGCAGCTGTCAAACATAAACCCTTTCACTCTCCTTCTGGGGCCGCTCCAAAGCACGTTGTGGCACGATAATTCATTAATGGTTTCAGTAAGTAGATCAATCTTTGTGCACTATAAGTCCATGAAAGCAGATAACATTGGTCGACTTTGTGCTTAAATGTTTCTTCACAGACACCTGGTTAATCTCTGCTTCATAGACATAAATTTCAATGTACTGAAATATTGCTGTGGGTGAATAGACATAATATCGAATCCTAAATATCGAATTGCAGTAATATCGAAGTTGTAATATCGAATGTCTCATAATATCGTATTAATGAATATCGTAGTCAAAAATATCGTTTTTTTTTATTTAAAAAATATCGAAGTATAAAATATTGAACAAGTAATATCGTCAATAGATAATATCGAATAGTTAGTGTTGTAAAAAATATCGACAAAAAAATATAGAAAGTGTAAAATATCATTTTTTGTTAATATTTAAATATTCTGTATTGTTATTAATTTTGTATTATTTTAATTGTTTGAATATTTGTTCGAAATTGTATAAAACATTTTTTTGTAACATATGTTTTAGGAGCGGGATGTTTGGTTATTAGGGGATAAGGGTGGGGAGTATTTTAAAAATATTAGTGTAAATTTACATATTAATTTAATTTTTTTCAATTAGAATTTAATTTCAAAAACGAAATTTATATTAAAAATATAAAATATATGTGTTTTTTAGGAGCGGGATGTTGGGTTATTAGGGGATAAGGGTGGGGAGTATTTTAAAAATATTAGTTTAAATTTAGATATTAATTTAAATTTTTTTAAATTAGAAATTAATTTCAAGAACGAAATTTATATTAAAAATATAAAATAAATGTTTTGTTTTAGGAGCGGGATGTTGGGTTATTAGGGGATAAGGGTGGGTAGTGTTTTAAAAATACTAGGATAAAATTTACATATTAATAAAATTTATTTAAAATTAGAAATTATTTAAAAAACGAAATTTAGAAAAAAATATAAAAAATATGTTTTCTTTTAGGAGTGGGATGTTGGGTTAATAGGGGATAAGGGTGGGTAGTGTTTTTAAAATATTAGTATAACATTTATATATGAAATAAAAATTTCGAATTTTGGAAATAATTTAAAATATGAAATTTAAATTTAAAATTCGAAAATAATTTTTTGTTTTTAGAGTGGGATATTGTGTTATTAGGGGAGAAGGTTGGGGAGTGTTTTAAAATTAGTTATATGAATTGATATATTTAAATAAAAAAGTTTAAATAGCAAATTTTTAAAAATTAGAAAGTGAAATTATAAAAAGGAAATATATTTTGTTTTTTAGAAGTGTGATGTGTTATTAGGGGATAAGGGTGGGGAGTGTTATTTAAATATTATTCAAAAATTAATTATTAAATTAAAAATTAAAAATGTGGAATTAATTTGAAGAATTAAAGTTAATTAAAAATAGAAATTATAGGTTTTTTTGGGATGTTGGGTTATTAGGGGAAAATGGTGAGGTTGTTCAAATAGTAAAATATATATATTTAGGGGTCGATTCCGATGTCGGCCGGAAGCGCACCTAACAGTATTCGTCCGGAAAAAATACCAGCCGAACGCGTGGTTTCCGACCGACTCGAACACTCAACCGAACGAACAAGTACGATGCGCATAACAGCCCAGATTCCGAGCGAGCCGTACTTACCCATTCCAGCTCCTGTTCCCCGCCCGAGCCGGATCCGTAAACGCCAAATCGAGTCGCACGGAACCAAATACACAGCACCTTCCGGCCGAACTAGTACGATGCGTCTTCCGTACGCGCCGAACTCGTCGCTACGTCTGAGCATCCGGGAGAGCTGTACATAATCTCCGATTCGCGCCACAAGACGATCCACGGCTACGAGACGAACAAGCCAGCGACGAGTACGAGTCGAAGCCACGAGAAACCCGAACGAGACGACCCAACCATGAATCCCATTGCGCAGGTCCTACCAATACTCTACACCTATTACCGGGACCGGTACAGATGCGTACGGCGCAGGCGGTAAGTCAAACACCCACTACACAAACAAACGACACGTACCCGACATATGTCACACACACATAGGGATGCACAAATGACGTACACTAGCAACAGCAGAACCATAGGGGTGGGATGGCCATCACCAATGCCATACACACCCATAGGGGGATGGATGCCTGCCACTACTACCATCCCCACCCATAGGGGGATGGATGTCTATCACTACTATCATCCCCACTCATGGGGGCTGGACGCCTGTCACTACTGCCATCCCCACTCATGGGGGCTGGATGCCTGTCACTACTGCCATCCCCACCCATAGGGGGCTGGATGCCTGCCACTACTACCATCCCCACTCATGGGGGTCTGGATGCCTGTCACTACTGCCATCCCCACCCATAGGGGGCTGGATGCCTGTCACTACTACCATCCCCACTCATGGGGGGCTGGATGCCTGTCACTACTGCCATCCCCACTCATGGGGGGCTGGATGCCTGTCACTACTGCCATCCCCACTCATGGGGGGCTGGATGCCTACCACTACTACCATCCCCACTCATGGGGGTCTGGATGCCTGCCACTACTACCATCCCCACTCATGGGGGTCTGGATGCCTGTCACTACTGCCATCCCCACCCATAGGGGGCTGGATGCCTGTCACTACTACCATCCCCACTCATGGGGGTCTGGATGCCTACCACTACTACCATCCCCACTCATGGGGGCTGGATGCCTGTCACTACTGCCATCCCCACTCATGGGGGCTGGATGCCTACCACTACTACCATCCCCACTCTTGGGGGTCTGGATGCCTACCACTACTACCATCCCCACTCATGGGGGGCTGGATGCCTGTCACTACTGTCATCCCCACTCATGGGGGGCTGGATGCCTACCACTACTACCATCCCCACTCATGGGGGTCTGGATGCCTACCACTACTACCATCCCCACTCATGGGGGTCTGGATGCCTACCACTACTACCATCCCCACTCATGGGGGGCTGGATGCCTACCACTACTACCATCCCCACTCATGGGGGGATGGATGCATGCCACTACTACCATCCCCACTCATGGGGGGCTGGATGCCTACCACTACTACCATCCCCACTCATGGGGGTCTGGATGCCTACCACTACTACCATCCCCACTCATGGGGCTCTGGATGCCTACCACTACTACCATCCCCACTCATGGGGGGCTGGATGCCTGTCACTACTGCCATCCCCACTCATGGGGGGCTGGATTACCACTACTACCATCCCCACTCATGGGGGTCTGGATGCCTACCACTACTACCATCCCCACTCATGGGGGTCTGGATGCCTACCACTACTACCATCCCCACTCATGGGGGGCTGGATGCCTGTCACTACTGCCATCCCCACTCATGGGGGGCTGGATGCCTACCACTACTACCATCCTCACTCATGGGGGTCTGGATGCCTACCACTACTACCTTCCCCACTCATGGGGGGCTGGATGCCTACCACTACTACCATTCCCACACATGGGGGGCTGGATGCCTACCACTACTACCATCCCCACTCAGGGGGGCTGGATGCCTGCCACTACTGCCATCCCCACCCATAGGGGGATGGATGCCTACCACTAACACCACCCCTACTCAGGGTGGGCTGGATGCCTGCCACCACTGCCATCCCCACCCATAGGGGCTGGATGCCTGTCACTACAACCACCCCTACTCATAGGACGGGTAATGCATGACACAACTAGCATACTCCCACATAAGGACTGTCTGGAAATTACATCCCACCCCCAACACCATGACAAGCGTGTGTGGTCTGTGTCAAATGCATACAACACTGAACATGACATTGAACATACAATGTGACCCCCTAACACATGTGTCACACATAATTGTGTGTGTGGCCTACACAATGCAAGCAGACCATGACCACTGTGGCAATGGGTTCGAACACCCCATCACCACAGTGACCAAAAGGTAAGTGTGGGGTCCATAGCTGATGCACCTTTTGAACAGTGTGGCAATGTGGCCCAAAGCCCCATCACCACAGTGCCCAAAAGGTAAGTGTGTGCTCCATAGCTGAAGCACATTTTGAACAGTGTGGCAATGGGGCCCAAAGCCCCATCACCACAGTGCCCAAAAGGTAAGTGTGTGCTCCATAGCTGAAGCACATTTTGAACAGTGTGGCAATGGGGCCCAAAGCCCCATCACCACAGTGCCCAAAAGGTAAGTGTAGTCCTGGTAAAAGCTGCAAAAACAAAACTGCAGGGATTATTCCTGGCCACACAACACCAAACACTACAGTGGCATTGTAGTGCTTGTGTCCCATAGCAACATAGATTGTGTGAGGCAAGCAGTGCAGTGCCAATGACACATCGTTCTGGCCATGTGCACACAAACATCAGCCATGGGGGCCCACATTGTCTACATTCACAAATAACACAATGACAGAAGTGAGCATCATAATGCAGACCCACATATCTGCACCAATGGACACACAAATGTAGATATCCTGTGGAGACTGTAGATGTCAGGTGAACAAATACCATACCATGGCAGCAATGGGACATACTAACCATGATCAATGTGCTGACTGATGACCTAGCAGTCCCAGGGCCAGCAGGGGAAAGCCAACAAACAACATACAGCCAATGGCAAACTAAAGATATGCCAATGCAGTGGTGCAAATGCACAAACACAAACAGGCAGACTCACACTGCATATCAAACACAACAGGTGAGGGGGTTGTGTGCCAGTGTCCCCAGGCAAACACACAACACATGAGGAGGCCAGATTCACTAATACACAGATGTCAACACAGTCACATACAAAAGTAACTCATGGATTGGATTCCCCTATGTGGGCAAACAGACATTGTGAGATGAGAGGGAGCCCAAATTACACATGTCACACAAGCTTGTAGGAACAGCAACAAACACAGCAAGAGACAGAACCACCACAGCACTCCCCCAGGGACCCCACATTGTGGTGACACTAGCCTGCATGACAATCACACTGTGATGACAAAGGTAGATGTCATCCACACTGTGAACCACAGCCATGTGTCCTGAGCAACAAACTACCATCACACCTATACAAGCACAAAGCACTCAGCATGGCCTGCCAGCCAAGGACAATATGGAGGTAGTGCCCCAGCCGTGCAACAACTCACATTTGCACACACTCAACGCCACACACCTTGATGTCCACCAATGTGCAGCAGTGAAGCTCACATGGACTGCTGACATTGCACATGCACCCATGACAATCCCAGGGGTGGTGGGGGGAAATAAGGTGCAGAAACCCATCACAAATGGCCAGTCAACAAGACTTGTGAATGTCTGACACACTGCACAGTATGCTGTACATGGGCATGACGTGAAATCCACCCCAAACAATGGGATCCTGGCCATAGTCACACACCAATGAAGAAGCCAAGCTGACCCACAAAGGACACACATAGACAACTTCCAACATTGCAGCTCTGACCCTGAGGAGTGGCAGCAGTCACACACACAACGTGTCACAATCACTGAAAGCATACACAAACAGAAAATCACATTACTTGTGTAACCAACAAGTGCCAAGAGGAATCCTGACTGTGTCCCATCTGCGTTTGCCCACATCCCCAGCCCTGACAACAAAGACAACTAGGGATGGCAACCTCATGAACATTAGTTTGCCATGCACCCACATCCCGGAGAACCCAGGTCCAAGATGCTGGATGAACACAGAACAACTCAGCAAGCATCACAAACAGGATCATCCGTAGGGACACAGCCTGTGTAGGAAAAGGAGAAGGGAACACGCACAGACATGCCTACACAACACACAACACGGGCACAGCCTATATCACGGAATCACGCACTGCCATGAGGGCACTCCACTCCTGTGGAAGGTCAGCTGTGCCAAACCTTGTCTGTGCACGACTCAAACATGTCAGCAGAACACTCGGTCAGTGAGTCAACAACGACAACACACTGAAGGCTCTGCTCATATCAGCCTGGGCACGGGAGTGTCACGTCAGTCATCTGCATACACCCAAGACACGTGTCAAGCAACTTGCACTGTGTACACAGATGAGTCCTCCAAATGTGATGTGCTAAACTGCATGTCCATTGGAGACGGGCACACAGTCAGGGTACTAGGAACATTGGACAGTGGTAAGCCCACCAGATGTGCATCAGTGTAGGACAAAGATGGTAATCTACAAATGCTAAACGTACATCCCTGTGTCAAATGCTGAACATTACACCCTCAGACTGCAGCAAAGGATGCTATAGATCCAGACTAGATTAGGACACATATCCCATGGACCACATGGAGCCCATCACAGCAAAACTTCATTTACCTGATCTGAATACTATTACAACAGCAAATGCATGATTCTACACATCTACATCATGTACCTCCAAAGATTAACCACAAGTAAACAAAAGTAGGCTTTATTCAGCAAGTGTGCAACTCAAATCAAAAGTCCAAAATAAACTAAGGCCAATGGCCAGTCCAAATATACAGTCCCAACAGGGTGATGTGTGACAACTTGTCAACAATTGCTTGCCTGCACAGGTACGGACAGGTGACATCCCCCTTGGAGGGGCATACGAGGGGCAGGCCAGGCACCGCAGGGACAGGATCAGGGGATGCCAGAAGGAGGCAGTGAAGGGGAGGTGGGTGCAGGAGTGTCACCGGCAACTGCAGTGGAGGTGTCTGACTCAGGGGGGGCTGGCACCACCGCAGGGCTCAAGTCAGATGGTGTTGGTGCTGCAACCACTGCAGTGGGCTGGTCAGATGGAGTGGACTGGGTCCCCAATGCAGTGCCCGAGTCAGACGGGGTGGTTGTGGACTCCACCGCAGTGCATGACTCCAAGGTAGTGGAAGGGGGGCAGAAGAGCTGGGCAGGGCAGAGGGGGGACTCGGTCTCCACACCAGTGGCACAAACAGGCAGAGCGTCTGGTTTGGGGGTGGAAGAGCAAGTGGCAGGGGGAGGGCCTAAGCAGTTTGGGGATGCGGTATCGGTGTGTGGGGGAACCTGGGGCAGGGTGTGGTGGTGGAACCTGTGGAGTGGTGGCCTGGGGGATGGAGGTGAGAGACTGGGTGGTTGACTTGCAGGGCGGTGGCGGGGTCTTGCTCTCTGGGACCGGGGGGACTTGCGGGTGGGGGGCTCACTCTGCCTGCACCTGGGGGAGGGTGTCCGGGGGCGAGGGGCACTCCCCTCTGTGTGGGTGGACTTCCTCTTCCCCCGGTATGCTGGATCAGCGGGATTGGAGGGGAAGAGGCCGAGGTCACAGAGGAAGAGCTGCTTATCAGGTGGGGTTTCAGGTGAGGCAAGGGAAGGGATCTTGGAGGGAGAGGATCTTGAGGATTGCAGAGTGACTGTGGTTGCCTGTGTGTGTGTCAGTTCCCCATCCCCTGTGTGTGTGGTATCAGTCCCCTGAGGATGATTGTGTGCACGTCTTGCCTTGGTTTTGGGTGTGTCTGTGCTGCTCGTGTCTGTGTGTCTGGGTGTTTGTGCTGGTGTGCATGTGCTTGGGACAGGTAGGGTGCCAGGAAGTGTGGATGGGGCAGAGGTAGGAGGGGCGAGGGACTGTTGGAGGAGGGACACTGCTGCCGTCAGGGAGGAGTCCATGGACCTATTGCTCCTCTGTAGGGCAGACATACCCGTCGAGATGCCCTCCATGAACGACACCAGCTGTGTCAACAGAGTGGTGTGTGCATGGAGGACCCTCAGCATTGCTGTCTGCCCTACATGGAGCTGCCGAAGCAGGTACACAGATTCCTCACTGAGGGCAGCAGGGGACACAGGGGCAGGGGGTGCGGTGCCTGGCACAAAGGAGACACGCTCCCGGACACGGGAGCCTCCACGGACCTCTGAAATGGGAGCCAATGGGAGGGCGGTGGTGGTGGTGGTGGTGGCGGGGCCAGACAGACTAGCTAGTGTTTGGTGGCTGCTGACACCCGCCTCCACAAGGGAGTCATCCTCCGAGCTGCTGTGGTCCTCAGCTGAGGTGGATGTGCTGAGGACTCCTCGGTGTGGCTCCCCTCGCCCTCCGTGCCACTGGGTCCCTCCGACCACTCGTCGGCTGTTGACCCAGTCTGGCTCTGCCGCTCCTCCTGGTCCGTGGAGCTGTCCCCTCCTGTGGCCGTGGATGTATCTGCAAACAATTAGGGAAACAGACAAACATCAGACACCTGCACTGACCGCGCACACCACAGTGAGTTCAGCACATTACAGAGTAAGACCTGGCATCCCCAGCTGAACATTGCCAAAAGTCCTCACACAGATTAGGAAAAGCCAATTGTCAGTCTGATGGTCAACCATGGAACAGATACCCCTCCTGCCCTTGCACCCATCTGTCTGGTGCCTGTCTGATGGTAATACCCCAGTGTGGACACATGCACCACCTACACAGTTGTTGGACATTGCTGAGAACACGGTGAAGTATGTGAACATGCCCACGTCACATCTCTTGCCACTGAGTCAGTGCAGGTGTCTGGATAAATGGACGGGCAGAGTCTAAATAGAAATGCATGAGATGCATACCAGCACCAGACACCATGAAGCACCCATGTCCGGATAGTCAATGCCACAATGGGGTGCATGTTGCACATGTCACTCCCCTGCAGGATCACTCTTAGGAAGTTGAAAGCCATGACACAGGCATGCCTGCAAAGTCATACATCACTGTCTCCAGTCACATGGCCATGGCAGCCAGCCAACAGCAGTCTGCACTGTGTCACAATCCTAGGACATGGGGAAGGCAAGTAATGTAACTGACAAGTGCACATGTCCACCCCCACTAACCACATCATCTGAACCCGTATTTGTCCACTGCACTCCAATTGGACAAATGGGAGACATGAAACACAACTCTCTGAACCAGAGCACCTCAGTGTGCTGTGAATGATGAACATCTGCCTGAAAGTCACAGTCGCATACACCTGTCTGCACAGTCAAGTGATCAAACACCTATAAGTCACAGAAGTCTTGTCTCACATGGTCCAATAGCAGATGGCATGCTGACCCCTAACTAATAAACATCACAGGAGTCCCAACAACGTAGTCACAGCACAACGACACAGAGGCAGACACCTGAGGGAACATTTCACTGAGCACAACATGTCAGCTGATACACAGGAGTGGGAGTACAGAGTGTATTGTATGCCCTGTAGTAGGCATGACTGTCCGCCTCCACCTGCAAGAGGGATGAGCCCTGGTCAGTAGGCAGGTGGCTAAGCATGTGTGACACACTTGACATACATACTCCTGAGGCCCAAACATTGTACCCACCCGTAGCATGGGGGTGTGCCAAATACCCCAGGGACATGTGGTGATTCTGATCTGCAAGTGGACCACATATCAAAGTTACACCCAGACTACATTGCATGACTCAGGCATTGTGTGAGCAATTGACCCACCCACGAAGGCCAACAGAATGTCACGGGAACAAAAGCTGTCACCCACCTTGACCAAAGAAAAATGCAAGGACCCTGTACCCGAGTGACACAATTATCCTGAGCGTAAGGAGCACACCTGCGTATCAGATGGGGAGTGGGCATGTCACAATAGAGGGACATGGGTACTGGACAACAAGACTGATGTACTGGGGAAGTTTAACCAGGCCAGAGGAGGGCACATAGCATGTTAGACAGAGTTCACAGTGCAGTCTTTGACTCACCCCCTCCTTGCTGCTCTCTGGCCTTCAGCTGCCCATCCAGGTCCGGGAAGACCACCGCCAGGATCCGGAGCATGTGGGGGTCAGGGTCCGGTGTCCGCCCCTCCTGCGAGGAGGCGACAGCTTCAGCTGGACCCTTGCGATCCTCCGGGTCCAGCCACGAAGGTCCTGCCACCTCTTCTGGCAGTTTCGGTTCCGGCGCTTGTAGACCCCCACGGATCTTACTGCCCGGACGATGGCCAGCCAGATCTCCTGCTTCTGGTGGGCATCAACCTGTGAGGATGACAAAGTGAAAAGGCCATTACTACACATGCAACATATCCGTGCATCACACAGTTGTAAATACATGTCTCAATCACAGGGGCATATGATGAACACAGGCAGTGCAACGAGGGCTATGGACAGTTTGCCAGCAGTTACTACATGGTATATTTGCATGGGAAGTAAACCTTGCTGGAATGCACTGTTACTGCACTGTACCTGTTCAGTGCATGTGACTACACACTTTGGGGGGTGCGAACTACTCAGTGAGCATGCTAGCCAGTGGTGTGCACACTGTAAATCCTTCTAGTCAGACAACATGCACAATTAGTAAGGCAGTGGACAGCACACTCACCTGCTCCCCTGGTGTCCCATACAGCTTGCTGTACTGTGGAAGGAGGTTGTCCACCAGGGCCTGGTTCTCCTCATGGGTGAAGGCTGGGGCTCTCTCCACAGTACGTGCCATTGCAGTAGCCAGAGGATGCAGGGACAGCAGCAGTGTAGTGGCAGATGTCGTCCTGGAGCATGTAGTGCAGGCAAGTGAGCCCTCAGGGGAACAGCCAGCATTATATGTGTGCTGCAGAGGCAGATACTGTCCCATGTGTCCAAAGTGATAGGTCCAAGTCGTTTGCATCTTCTGAATCTGACCAATCCATGGAATTGCAGCACCAATACACGCCCACAGCATCCTTCAAAATTCAACTTCATGACACCCATGAATTTGCAACATTGTTGTGGCTGGCCAACTGAATTCACTGCATCAGACTCGTTGAAGCTTCGAAAATGCGTCCGTTGCCATGCCAGGCCCCAGCCAATGCGTGCGCACCGATCGGTCCATTGCTGTACAACGCGTACCCGGGATACAATGCGTACCCGCTCACATCCAATGCAATGGGCCGTGCGGGCACACCGATCGGTCCATTGCTGTACAACGCGTACCCGGGATACAACGCGTACCCGCCCACATCCAATGCAATGGGCCGTGCGGGCACACCGATCGGTCCATTGCTGTACAACGCGTACCCGGGATACAACGTGTACCCGCCCACATCCAATGCAATGGGCCGTGCGGGCACACCGATCGGTCCATTGCTGTACAATGCGTCCCTGGACAGGTCACACGCATATGTCACCATGCTGGTCACTGGTGAACCTATGCCAGCCACATATACTTTCCAGGGACTCAGGGGCACACCTACAACACCACACCCAGTCCACACTGTATCTAAGGCATGTGTGGCAGCATAACCTTATCTGTGTATGTGGGTGAACATGTGGTTTTTGGGGTGGCACTTGGGGGCAGACACACCCAGGCTGTGCACGTGTTCATGGGGACAGGGTCCTTTGTGTGTTGTGCACCTGACCACTGTGGTGTGCAACTTTTCATTTTGGAGCATGTGTCATGGTCACATTTCCAGGTTGTGTATGTGTATGACATGTCACATACCCCCAGGCTCACATGTGGGTAGGCATGTACGTCACAGGGTGCCCCATGGCCACAATAGTGATGTCCCTCCGCAGTCTGTGTGCATGTTGTGTTTCACATGTCTCTGACTCCATGTGCACAATGGGAGACAGTCTCCACATCCACGTGGTTTGTGCATGAACTTTGATGTTGTGTGTGTCACAGACGTCCATGTCTGTCCTGCAGAGGCTACAGGGGCCACTACCTGTGGGTGTCATGTTTGTTTTTCTGACGTGTACATGATACGCCATGTCATGCCAGTGTCCATGTGGCAAGACAGGGTCCCTGGGAATCTACCTGTCAATGAGCTGTGATGCCTGTGGAGCATCTGTCCAGACATGTCACTGTGGTATGTGTGTGGAACGTGAGAGCAGTAAATGGGTACTGTGACACAGCCTAATGGTTTCCCATAGCACACCCTGGAACCTGTTGTCAACACTTGTTGAACAGAGATGTTAGATGATGTCCATGTAGGTGCCATATATGTCCAAACAGAACGACACACACATCAAGTACTTGTGTTTGTTAATGATGTATCATGTGGAATTGAGTATGGTGAACGGCACATAGGTGGGGTGACTGACAATATTGCTTTCTTCACCTATGCACTGCAGGGCTCCTGCTGTCCATCGACCATTCCCAGACCTGGCAACGATGGTGGAACGTGACAGCATCCGACGGTACCGCTTCACCAGGCAGCTGATTGAGGATTTGGCAGTGCGGTTGGACCCACATTTGCAGCCTGGCCGTCCGTATCCTACAGCGCTGACCCCCAAGGTGAAGGTGATGGCAGCCCTACACTTCTTTGCCACCGGTACCTTTCAACACACTGTGGCGACTGCCGGTGGGATGTCACAGACTATGTTCAGCCGTGTGCTACGCAATGTTTTGGGGGCAATGTTGAGATACCTGAACCAGTACATCTATTTCCCAACACGTCAACGACTCACTGACGTCAAGAGTGACTTCTATGCCCTGGGGAGGATGCCACATGTAATTGGCTCCATTGATGGGACACATGTGGCTTTGATACCACCACAGGCACATGAGCAGGCATACCGGAACCGTAAACATTACCATTCGATCAATGCTCTGGTGGTATGTCTTGCAGATATGACCACCACACATGTGTGTGCCCGTTTCCCCGTTCGGCACACGATGCCTACGTGATGAGGAGTAGTCGCATCCCGAGGATGATGTCACAGATGCCGAACCAGCGTGCCTGGCTTGTTGGTGTGTACTGACTTTGTACCATTGTGTGTGTTCTGCTATGTTGTTTTCCGCACACATTTTCAAATCGGCTAATGTGCAATTGTCTGTCTGTAGGTGACTCGGGATACCCCAACATGCCGTGGCTGCTGACACCCCTCAGGAACCCTGTGACACCAGCCCAGATGCGCTACAATGAGGCACATGGTCGGACAAGGAGGGTGATTGAGCGGACCTTTGGTCTCCTGAAGAGCTGCTTCCGCTGCCTGGACAAGACAGGAGGGGCCCTCCCATATGCCCCAGCAAAGGTGAGCAAGATTGTCATCATCTGCTGCATGCTACACAACCTGGCAGTGCGGAAGGAGTTGCCTCTCATCCTGGATGACGATGACCAACGTCCGCCACCTGTGGAAGATCCTGGCCTGGGTCAGGATGCCAGTGGAGATGATGATGATGATGATGGTGATGTCCGCACACAGCTCATCACCAACTTCTTCAGCTGAATGTGAGTCTCCCGAGGGTTGTAATGTCAATGATTTGAGTTTGCATGATATGTGTGTGTGGTGCTCTGGTGCTGTTTGAGTGTGGCCATGTGCTACTTGACTGGATGCGTGCAGCGATGTTTCCTTGCAGGTGGTCTGTACTGCCCAACAGTGTTGAGATGCTAACTTGGTTTT
Organism: Calotriton arnoldi; assembly: GCA_963921515.1. Lineage (NCBI taxonomy): Eukaryota > Metazoa > Chordata > Amphibia > Caudata > Salamandridae > Calotriton > Calotriton arnoldi. The sequence continues at coordinate 699,269 of CAWUFW010009107.1, forward strand.
GTGTAGTTATCTCGTGACATGTATTAGATATGAGTATAGCCGTTCTGTGCTGTTCTTCAGTGGTTTTGACTGTGTGTCATGTCTGTCCTTCACAGGGTGCTGCCGGAGTTGTTTGATCAACTTGGATCCCACGAATCCATGATTCAACTTCCAAGGTGGAAGCAGTCGTTTCCCAACAGGTGATGTGCCACACACCCCTGGACTTTCTATCTTCTGCACTTTTTGACTTTGTGGCCACAGCCAGGTTGGATTAGCTAGCATTTGTAGTGGAAACAACATGTTGCAAATGTGTAATAAACCTGTGCTTCACTTTGGGATGTGCGTTGTCTGTAGTCACACATCTGACTGACATTTGCTTACTGCACCTGTAGTCTAGTTGACACAGACTGTGAATAGGTGGCGTGTCTGTGCATTCCACTGTATTTAGTTGCAACATCAGTATAGGTGATGAGTCTGATGGCCCTGGTGTGTATGTGTTGTGTGGCCCTAGTGGTGTGTCTCCCTCATATGTGTCACGTCGCCATGACTGACATGACGGTGTTGGACTTGCTGTAGCAGTTAGCATGCACAGTGTCATTTTTCTGATCACCATCTCCATGACAGAGAGGACGTTGGAATCACAACAGAGGCAGATATGGTGTATTGGTGAGTTTATTTACATACAGGTGTGAGGATGGTGCACAGGATGGTGGGTGCTGTACATAGAAATTGGAATCCAAAGTTCCCATGTGATTCGGAAGTCTTGGTAGCTGAAATGTCCAGAGTAAAGTCCACAGTCATCTGATAAATTTGACAACTATAGCTCCCCATGTCATGTGGGAGAGTTGGGTTGGCTTCGACAGGGCGTGCAGTTTGCACACAGAGGAAAAGTTTCAGAACAGGTGTTGGCTTCCTGGGGGATGTAGATGGCCATCGGCCTCTCAGTTTGGCCTCCTCGGACGGCCCCTCTTCTTGGGGGGGGGACCCTCAGGTGCAGGCTGCGGCGGTGCAGGGGACACTCTGCCAGAGTCCTCCTCCCTCCCTGTGGCATTTGCAGTTGTTTCAGCAGCAGATGTTGTGGGCACACAGGGAGGTGAGGCCATGTTGGTGCTGATCTGGCGGAGGCATGTCAGTATGTCCCTATGCACCGCTGTCAGTTGTTCCAATGTGTCCCACTTGGACTCCATGCCAGACATGTGTGTCTCGACATGTAACATGTGTGTCTCAACATGTGACATGTGTGTCTCGACACGGGACATGTGGGAGTCCAAGCGGGCATGATGGGCAGCCTGCTGCTGTTGTATGTCCTTGAGGATCCCCACTACCTGGCTGACCTCTCCGGTGCTAGTCTGGTTCGCATCCGCGATGCGTGCCAGTTGTGGGTCGTCATGCAGTCCAGACCCCTTTGCAAAGAGCGACCTATGTCTACCACCCCTCCCACCACCCCTGGCGACACGTGCAGGACCTGCGGTGGCACGCACAGGTGACCGTGGGCCCACTTGGGTGTTGTTCCTGGGCTCGTTGTCACCAGCTCCAGTTTGGGTCTGGGTCCCTGCGCTGTTGTCATCTGTGGTCCTTGGTCTGGCTGTGTTGGCAGGGGTGGCCTGTGTGTTGGCAGTTGTTGGAGGGGTGGGTGCAGGGGGTGCAGATGTTGGTCCTGCTGGTGCTGCATGATGACTCACACCGGAGGGTCCAGCTGGTTCTTCGCCATCCGAGGAGTGCAGAGGCTGATCCACACCAGTGAGCTCTGTGTCCCCCGGAGCCTGGGACAGGGACTCCTCCTCGTCTGCTGCTGTGTCCCCATCATCACCTGTTTTGGGGAGAGACACAGATTGTATGTTATGTTTCTACTGGCATCAATTGTTCAAACACCTGACAGATGTGACTGTACCTCTGGATGTGGGCCTGGACATTGCATTCTCCTAAATTGTGACAGAGAGTGATATTGGTGTAGCACATTGTCCTGCCAACCTGTGGCATGTCAAAGTGAATGTTGAGGTGTGTGCATGACCAGCATTGGTGGTATTTGCTTGCCTTCCGGGCCTCCTTCTCCCCCCAGCCCAGTTATCCCACCATGAAGCGTGCTTCCATTGCAGGGAGTGCAAGTTGTCTTTCAGGATGTCAGTCAGTGGTGTCCTGCTGTTGGTTGTTGCACAGTTCCCAGCAGGGCCTTGTGCTCCCCCAGCAGTACCCAGTGTCAGCCATCTTGTGAGTCCTTTTCCACTCCCTGTGATGTGAGCATGGTTCAGGGTGGTGTTGATGGGCCAATTGTGAGGCTGACCAATATCTGTGACTACCACTCCCATCATGCTATTGCCTCCACCCCCCTTCCCAGCATGCCCATCCTTCCTTCCTTTTGACTCTGCTTCCCTGTGGGGTGGGGTGCCTGTGCTGACAGGATGGCTGGGAGTGTTGTCCTGGCAGTTGTTTGGCTACAAGTCCCAAGAGTGTCCCTGTGCTTCACACAGCATAACCCAGGGTGGTGGTTCTTTGTGGGATCTTCAGTTAGGATGTGAGGCATTGCATTCTCCCAGGTGGGTTATGTGGAGTTAGTGTTGAGGGGGTGTGTGAGGGGAGGTCTTTGTAACTATGGTCAGTGCTGTGAGTCCTCCTTCCCACCAAGCCAGATATCCCACCATGGAAAATGCTTCCATTGCAGGGAGTGCAAGTTGTCTTTCAGGATGTCAGTCAGTGGTGTCCTGCTGTTGGTTGTTGCACAGTTCCCAGCAGGGCCTTGTGCTCCCCCAGCAGTACCCAGTGTCAGCCATCTTGTGAGTCCTTTTCCACTCCCTGTGATGTGAGCATGGTTCAGGATGGTGTTGATGGGCCAATTGTGAGGCTGACCAATATCTGTGACTACCACTCCCATCATGCTATTGCCTCCACCCCCTTCCCAGCATGCCCATCCTTCCTTCCTTTTGACTCTGCTTCCCTGTGGGGTGGGGTGCCTGTGCTGACAGGATGGCTGGGAGTGTTGTCCTGGCAGTTGTTTGGCTACAAGTCCCAAGAGTGTCCCTGTGCTTCACACAGCATAACCCAGGGTGGTGGTTCTTTGTGGGATCTTCAGTTAGGATGTGAGGCATTGCATTCTCCCAGGTGGGTTATGTGGAGTTAGTGTTGAGGGGGTGTGTGAGGGGAGGTGCTTGTAACTATGGTCAGTGCTGTGAGTCCTCCTTCCCACCCAGCCAGATATCCCACCATGGAACGTGCTTCCATTGCAGGCAGTGCAAGTTGTCTTTCAGGATGTCAGTCAGTGGTGTCCTACTGTTGGTTGTTGCACAGTTCCCAGCAGGGCCTTGTGCTCCCCCAGCAGTACCCAGTGTCAGCCATCTTGTGAGTCCTTTTCCACTCCCTGTGATGTGAGCATGGTTCAGGATGGTGTTGATGGGCCAATTGTGAGGCTGACCAATATCTGTGACTACCACTCCCATCATGCTATTGCCTCCACCCCCTTCCCAGCATGCCCATCCTTCCTTCCTTTTGACTCTGCTTCCCTGTGGGGTGGGGTGCCTGTGCTGACAGGATGGCTGGGAGTGTTGTCCTGGCAGTTGTTTGGCTACAAGTCCCAAGAGTGTCCCTGTGCTTCACACAGCATAACCCAGGGTGGTGGTTCTTTGTGGGATCTTCAGTTAGGATGTGAGGCATTGCATTCTCCCAGGTGGGTTATGTGGAGTTAGTGTTGAGGGGGTGTGTGAGGGGAGGTGCTTGTAACTATGGTCAGTGCTGTGAGTCCTCCTTCCCACCCAGCCAGATATCCCACCATGGAACGTGCTTCCATTGCAGGCAGTGCAAGTTGTCTTTCAGGATGTCAGTCAGTGGTGTCCTACTGTTGGTTGTTGCACAGTTCCCAGCAGGGCCTTGTGCTCCCACCAGCAGTACCCAGTGTCAGCCATCTTGTGAGTCCTTTTCCACTCCCTGTGATGTGAGCATGGTTCAGGATGGTGTTGATGGGCCAATTGTGAGGCTGACCAATATCTGTGACTACCACTCCCATCATGCTATTGCCTCCACCCCCTTCCCAGCATGCCCATCCTTCCTTCCTTTTGACTCTACTTCCCTGTGGGGTGGGGTGCCTGTGCTGACAGGATGGCTGGGAGTGTTGTCCTGGCAGTTGTTTGGCTACAAGTCCCAGAGTGTCCCTGTGCTTCACACAGCATAACCCAGGGTGGTGGTTCTTTGTGGGATCTTCAGTTAGGATGTGAGGCATTGCATTCTCCCAGGTGGGTTATGTGGAGTTAGTGTTGAGGGGGGTGTGAGGGGAGGTGCTTGTAACTATGGTCAGTGCTGTGTGTCCTCCTTCCCACCCAGCCAGATATCCCACCATGGAACGTGCTTCCATTGCAGGGAGTGCAAGTTGTCTTTCAGGATGTCAGTCAGTGGTGTCCTGCTGTTGGTTGTTGCACAGTTCCCAGCAGGGCCTTGTTCTCCCCCAGCAGTACCCAGTGTCAGCCATCTTGTCAGTTGTTTTCCACTCCCTGTGATGTGAGCATGGTTCAGAGTGGTGTTGATGGGCCAATTGTGAGGCTGACCAATATCTGTGCCTACAACTCCCATCATGCTATTGCCTACACCCCCTTCCCAGCATACCCATACTTCCTTCCTTTTGAGTGGACTTCACTGTGTGTGAGTGTGACAGCAATGGCAAGATGGCTGACAGTGTGGTCCTGTTGTTTGTTGGTGCCCAGTTCCCATCAGGGCCTTGTGCTCCCCCAGCAGGACCCAGTGTCAGCCATCTTGTCAGTTGTTTTCCACTCCCTGTGATGTGAGCATGGTTCAGAGTGGTGTTGATGGGCCAATTGTGAGGCTGACCAATATCTGTGCCTACAACTCCCATCATGCTATTGCCTACACCCCCTTCCCAGCATGCCCATACTTCCTTCCTGTTGAGTGGACTTCACTGTGTGTGAGTGTGACAGCAATGGCAAGATGGCTGACAGTGTGGTCCTGTTGTTTGTTGGTGCCCAGTTCCCATCAGGGCCTTGTGCTCCCCACAGCAGTACCCAGTGTCAGCCATCTTGTCAGTTGTTTTCCACTCCCTGTGATGTGAGCATGGTTCAGAGTGGTGTTGATGGGCCAATTGTGGGTGTGACCAATATCTGTGACTACCACTCCCATCATGTTACTGGCTACACTGACTTCACCAGCATCCACCGAATTCCTTCCTTTCAGTGAGCTTCCCTGTGAGGTGGTGTTCTAGTGGTGGGTAAATATCTGGGAGTGTTTGTTGGCTCTATTTGTGCCACTGCCTTTCTGTATTTGTTGTTAGGTTTGTACATGTCATGACACAGTTACATATCACTATGAGATGGCAGGTATTGTGTTTGTCTGACTAGCATTCACATCTTGGGATGAATATCTTTTGGTTGCTGTGTATTTGCTAAGGGTGCATGGTTTGCCTATCCCCTTGACTGTGATGTGTGTGTGTTGTCACACCATATTGTGTATATTAGTTGTGTACTCACCAGGCTCTGGGATGTCTGTTAGTCCGTATACGCTCACCGGTGGTAGGATGGCCCGCACCTTCTCCTCCCAGGGCCTGAAGTATACTGGTTTTGCAGGAGGGCCACTGCCGGTGTGCTGGCTGAGGAGGTAGTCCTTTTTGAGTAGGTCCCGGACCCTCCTGCGCACATCATACCACCTGTTCTGGATGTCTTCCTTTGTGCGCAAACATGGTGATTGTGCGTTCACCCTGTCGACACTCCTCACCCACATCTTGGTTTTCTGCGACATGGGGGTCTGTTGTACCAATGTACCAAACAACTGTGGCTCTACCCTGAGGATCTCATCTACCATGACTTCCAATTCACTGTCTAGGAACTTATGATTCTTCTTTGGGGGCATGGTGATGGGTGGTGGTGGTGATTGATGTGTGTGTGTGTGCAAGTGGGGGGTGTGAGTGTAGGTTTAGCTGGGTGTGTGTGAGGGTGCTATTTGTAGGTGTGGTAATGGTGTGTGGCTTGTGTGATGTATGAGCTGTGAGTGTGTCTGTGGTTGCTGTGTGATGGTGTTCTGTGCTGGCAGGTCAGTGGAATTTGCAAAGGATCATGGTAGGGATTTGTGGCCTTTATGTAGGTGGAGTTGGAGGTGTGTCCTTGTTCCATTTTTTTTCCTCCCTGTATTTATTGGCTTTGTGGTTGCTTGTTTGGCCCTTTTTTAAAAAAAAAATTCCTTGGTGTTTTTGGTGCATGTAGGAGTCGTTCTTGTGTCCGAGTAGGACGCTGCAGTTGTCTGGTGCGATCTTGTCCGACTCGTTCCCGCTGTGTGTCAGCTAGGTTTCATATGCGGCATACGAGTCGGTCGCGGAGTATTGGGTTGCTTCGGCTGGGTTTTGTATGCGTGTCGGTCGTACGGCTTGTGCTCCGGGCGAGTCGGTCGTGTTTTGCACGCACAGCATCGTACTACGCGGGTCGGAGTTCGCGGGTCCGTTTCGTACGGGTTCAATCCGGGTGCGTGTCGGTCGGTTCGTTTTGCGTGATTTCCCGGCCGGATGGCGTGTTTACGTCCGGCTCGGTCGGTCGTTTTGTATTCCGTCCGAGTCGTTCGGATTTCACATGCATTTTATCGTACTACCCGGGACGTACGGCGCCGGTCCGAGTCGGTCGGACTAAATTCCCGTACCGAGTCGGTCGGTATTTTTTCCGGCCCGAATCGGAATCGGCCCCTAAGTGTCCTGAAGTTTCCCTGAGTTAATAATTACTGTAGTGGGAATAGTAATTTTATATGTTTAGTGTCCAGCATCTTCCCTGACTTAATACTGACTGGAGTGGGAATAGTAATTTTTATGTGTTTAATGTCCAGCACCTTCCCAGACTTAATACTGACTGCAGTGGGAATAGTTATTTATATATGTTTAATGTCCAGCACCTTCCCAGACTTAATACTGACTGGAGTGGGAATAGTGATTTATATATGTTTAATGTCCAGCACCTTCCCTGACTTAATACTGACTGGAGTGGGAATAGTAATTTATATATGTTTAATGTCCAGCACCTTCCCTGACTTAATTTTGACTGGAGTGGGAATAGTAAATTTATATGTTTAGTGTCCAGCATCTTCCCTGACTTAATACTGACTGGAGTGGGAATAGTAATTATTATGTGTTTAATGTCCAGCACCTTCTCAGACCTAATACTGACTGGAGTGGGAATAGTAATTTATATATGTTTAATGTCCAGCATCTTTCCTGACTTAATTTTGACTGGAGTGGGAATAGTAATTTTATATGTTTAGTGTCCAGCATCTTCCATGACTTAATACTGACTGGAGTGGGAATAGTAATTTTTATGTGTTTAATGTCCAGCACCTTCCCAGACTTAATACTGACTGGAGTGGGAATAGTAATTTATATATGTTTAATGTCCAGCAACTTCCCTGACTTAATACTGACTGGAGTGGGAATAGTAATTTATATATGTTTAATGTCCAGCACCTTCTCTGACTTAATTTTGACTGGAGTGGGAATAGTAATTTTATATGTTTAGTGTCCAGCATCTTCCCTGACTTAATACTGACTGGAGTGGGAATAGTAATTTTTATGTGTTTAATGTGCAGCACCTTCCCAGACTTAATACTGACTGGAGTGGGAATAGTAATTTATATATGTTTAATGTCCAGCACCTTCCCTGACTTAATAATGACTGGAGTGGGAATAGTAATTTATATATGTTTAATGTCCAGCACCTTCCCTGATTTAATATTCACTGGAGTGAGAATAGTCAGGGGTCGATTCCGATTCGGGCCGGAAAACGTACCGACCGACTTGGTGCGGGAATTTATTCCGACCGACACGAACCGGCGCCGTCCGACCCGGGTAGTACGATGAAATGCATGTGAAACCCGACCGACTCGGACGGAATACAAAACGAACGACCGAGCCGGACGGAAACAAGCCATCCGGCCGGAAAAACACTCAAAACTAACCGACCGACACGCACCCGGATAGCGACCGAACGAAACGTACCCGCGAACTCCGACCCGCGTAGTACGATGCTATGCGTGCGAAACACGACCGACTCGCACGGAGCACAAGCCGTACGACCACACGCACACAAAACCCAGCCGAATCAACCCAATACTCCGCGACCGACTCGTACGCCGCACATGAAACCAACCTGAAACACAGCGGGAACGAGTCGGACAACATCGCACCAGACAACAGCAGCGTCCGACTCGGACACAAGAACGACTCCTACATGCACCCAAAGCTCCAAGGGAAAAAAGTTTTAAAAAAATGGCCAAACAAGCTACCACAAAGCAAATAAATACTGGGGGTGGGGGAAAAAATGGAACAAGGACACACCCCCAACCCCACCTACATAAAGGCCACAAATCCCTACCATGAGCCTTTGCAAATTCCACAGACCTGCCAGCAAACAACACCATCACACAGCAACCACAGACACACTCACAGCTCATACATCACACAAGCCACACACCATTACCACACTTACAAATAGCACCCTCACACACACCCAGCTAAACCTACACTCACACACCCCCACTTGCACACACACACACACACACATCAATAATCACCACCACCCATCACCATGCCCCCAAAGAAGAACCACAAGTTCCTAGATTGTGAATTGGAAGTCCTGGTAGACGAGATACTCAGGGTAGAGCCACAGTTGTTTGGTACATTGGTACAACAGACCCCCATGTCGCAGAAAACCAAGATGTGGGCGAGGATTGTCAACAGGGTGAATGCACAATCACCATGTTTGCGCACAAAGGAAGACATCCAGAACAGGTGGTATGATGTGTGCAGGAGGGTCCGGGACCTACTAAAAAAGGACTACATCATCAGCCAGCGCACCGGCAGTGGCCCTCCTGCAAAACCAATATACCTCAGGCCCTGGGAGGAGAAGGTGCGGGCCATCCTACCACCAGTGAGCGTATATGGACTAACAGACATCCCAGAGCCTGGTGAGTACACAACTTATATACACAATATGGTGTGACAATTATTTACACAGCACCCTCAAAGGGATAGGCAAACCATGCACCCTTACCAAATACACAGCAAACAAAACATACTCATCCCAAGATGTGAATGCCAGTCAGACAAACACAATACCTGCCATCTTATAGTGACATCTAACTGTGTCATGACATCTACAAACCTAACAACAAATACAGCAAGGCAGTGGCACAAATAGAACCAACAAACACTCCCAGATATATTGACATCACTAGAACACCACCTCACAGGGAAGATCACTGAAAGGAAGGAATTCTGTGTATGCTGGTAAAGTCAGTGTAGCCAATAGCATCATGGGAGTTGGAGTCATAGATATTGCTCAGCCTCACAATTGGCCCATCAACACCACCCTGAACCATGCTTACATCACAGGGAGTGGAAAAGGACTCACAAGATGGCTGACACTGGGTACTGCTGGGGGAGCACAAGGCCCTGCAGGCAACTGTGCAACAACCAACAGCAGGACACCACTGACTGACATCCTGAAAGACAACTTGCACTCCCTGCAATGGAAGCATGTTCCATGGTGGGATATCTGGCTGGGTGGGAAGGAGGACTCACAGCACTGACCATAGTTACAAGCACCTCCCCTCACACACACCCCAACACTAACTCCACAGAACCCACCTGGGAGAATGCAATGCCTCACATTCTAACTCAAGATCCCACAAAGACCAACCAGCCGGGCTCATACTGTGTGAAGCACAGGGACACTCTTGGGACTGGTAGCCAAACAACCGCAAGGAGAACACTCTCAGCCAACCTGTCAGCACAGGCACCCCACCCCACAGGGAAGCAGAGTCAAAAGGAAGGAAGGATGGGCATGCTGGGAAGGGGGTGGAGGCAATAGCATGATGGGAGTGGTAGTCACAGATATTGCTCAGCCTCACAATTGGCCCATCAACACCACCCTGAACCATGCTCACATCACAGGGAGTGGAAAAGGACTCACAAGATGGCTGACACAGGGCACTGCTGGGGGAACACAAGGCCCTGCAGGCAACTGTGCACCAACAAACAACACGACCACATTTTCAGCCATCTTGCCATTGCTCTCACACTCACACACACTGAAGTCCACTCAAAAGGAAGGAAGGATGGGCATGCTGGGATGGGGGTGGAGGCAATAGCATGATGGGAGTGGTAGTCACAGATATTGCTCAGCCTCACAATTGGCCCATCAACACCACCCTGAACCATGCTCACATCACAGGGAGTGGAAAAGGACTCACAAGATGGCTGACACAGGGCACTGCTGGGGGAACACAAGGCCCTGCAGGCAACTGTGCACCAACAAACAACACAACCACATTGTCAGCCATCTTGCCATTGCTCTCACACTCACACACACTGAAGTCCACTCAAAAGGAAGGAAGGATGGGCATGCTGGGAAGGGGGGGTGGAGGCAATAGCATGATGTGAGTGACAGTCACAGATGTTGCTCAGCCTCACAATTGGCCCATCAACACCACCCTGAACCATGCCCACATCACAGGGAGTGGAAAAGGACTCACAAGATGGCTGACACTGGGTACTGCTGGGGGAGCACAAGGCCCTGCAGGCAACTGTGCAACAACCAACAGCAGGACACCACTGACTGACATCCTGAATGACAACTTGCACTCCCTGCAATGGAAGCATGTTCCATGGTGGGATATCTGGCTGGGTGGGAAGGAGGACTCACAGCACTGACCATAGTTACAAGCACCTCCCCTCACACACACCCCAACACTAACTCCACAGAACCCACCTGTGAGAATGCAAAGCCTCACATTCTAACTCAAGATCCCACAAAGACCAACCAGCCGGGCTCATACTGTGTGAAGCACAGGGACACTCTTGGGACTGGTAGCCAAACAACCGCAAGGAGAACACTCTCAGCCAACCTGTCAGCACAGGCACCCCACCCCACAGGGAAGCAGAGTCAAAAGGAAGGAAGGATGGGCATGCTGGGAAGGGGGTGGAGGCAATAGCATGATGGGAGTAGTAGTCACAGATATTGCTCAGCCTCACAATTGGCCCATCAACACCACCCTGAACCATGCTCACATCACAGGGAGTGGAAAAGGACTCACAAGATGGCTGACACTGGGTACTGCTGGGGGAGCACAAGGCCCTGCAGGCAACTGTGCAACAACCAACAGCAGGACACCACTGACTGACATCCTGAAAGACAACTTGCACTCCCTGCAATGGAAGCATGTTCCATGGTGGGATATTTGGGCTGGGGGGAGAAGTCGGCCCGGATGGCAACCAAATACCACCAATGCTGGTCAGGCACACACCTCAACATTCACATTGACATGCCACAGGTTGTCAGGACAATGTGCTACACCAATATCACTCTCTGACTGTCATAACTGAGTAGAATGCAATGTCCAGGGCCGCATCCAAAGGTACAGTCACAATTGTCCGGTGTTTTAACAATTGATGCCTGTAGAAACATACCATACAATCTGTGTCTCTCCCCAAAACAGGTGAAGATGGGGACTCAGCAGCAGATGAGGAGGAGTCCCTGTCCCAGGCTCCGGGGGACACAGAGCTCACTGGTGTGGATCAGCCTCTGCACTCCTCGGATGGCGAACAACAAGCTGGACCCTCCGGTGCCAGTCATCATGCAGCACCAGCAGGACCAACATCTGCACCCCTGCACCCACCCCTCCAACAACTCCCAACACACAGGCCACCCCTGCCAACACGGACACACCAAGGACCACAGGTGACAACAGCGCAGGGACCCAGGACCAAACTGGAGCCGCTGCCATCGAGCCCACTAACAACACCCAAGTGGGCACACGGTCACCTGTGCGTGGCACCGCAGGCCCTGCACATGTTGCCAGGGGTGGTGGGAGGGGTGGTAGACACAGGTCGCTATTTGCAGAGGGGTCAGGACTGCGTGATGACCCACAACTGGCACGCATTGCAGATGCGTACCAGACCAACACCGGAGAGGTCACCCAGGTAGTGGGGATCCTCAAGGACATACAACAGCAGCAGGCTGCCCATCATGCCCGCTTGGACTCCCACATGTCCCGTGTCGAGACACACATGTCTCGCATGGAGTCCAAGTGGGACACATTGCAAGAACTCACAGCGGTGCATAGGGACATACTGACATGCCTCCGCCAGATCAGCACCAACATGGCCTCACCTCCCTGTGCGCCCACAACATCTGTTGCCACTACATCCGCAACAGCCACAGGGAGGGAGGAGGACTCTGGCGGAGAGTACCCTGCACCGCGGCAGCCTGCACCTGAGGGTCCCCCCCAAGAAGAGGGGCCATCCGAGGAGGCCAAACTGAGAGGCCGATGGCCAGCTACATCCCCCAGGAAGCCAACACCTGTTCTGGAACGTTTCCTCTGTATGCAAACTGCATGCCCTGTCGATGGCAACCCAACTCGCCCACATGACATGGGGAGCTCTAGTTGTACAAATTCATCAGATGACTGTGGACTATACCCTGGACATTTCATCTACCAGGACTTCCAATTCACATGGGAACTTTCGATTCCAATTTCTATGTACAGCACCCACCATCCTGTGCACCATCCCCACACCTTTTGTAAATAAACTCACCAAAAAACCATATCTGCCTCTGTTGTGATTCCAACGTGGTCTCTGTCATGGAGATGGTGATCAGAAATATGACACTGTGCATGCTGACTGCTACAGCAAGTCCAACACCGTCATGGCAGTCATGGCGACGTGACACATATGAGGGAGACACACCACTAGGGCCACACAACACATACACACCAGGGCCATATGACTCATCCCCTACACTGATGTTGCCTGGAAATACAGTGCAATGCACAGACACCACACATATTCACAGTCTGTGTCAACTACAACACAGGTGCAGTAAGCAAATGTCACTCAGATGTGTGACTACGGACAACGCACACCCCAAAATGTAGAACAGGTTTATTACACATTTGCTACATGTTGTTTCCACTACAAATGCAAGCTAATCCCACCTGGCTGTGGCCACAAAGTCAAACAAGGCAGAAGATAGAAAGTCCAGGGGTGTGTGGCACATCACCTGTAGGGGAACAACTGCTGCCACCTTGGAAGTTGAATCATTGATTTGGGGGATCCAAGTTGTTCTAACAACTCCAGCAGCACCCTGTGAAGGACAGACATGACACACACTCAAAAGCACAGAAGAACAGCACAGAATGGCAATACTCATGTCTAATACCTGTCACAAGTTAAATACACAAAAGCAAGTTAGCATGTCTACACTGTTGGCAAGTACAGACCACCTGCAAGGACACATCTCCGCATGCATCCAGTCAAGTTGCACATGGCCACACTCAAACAGCACCAGAGCACCACACACACATATCATGCAAATCAAATTCATTGATAGTACAACACTCTGGATACTCACATTCAGCTGAAGAAGTTGGTGATGAGCTGTGCGCGGACATCACCATCACCATCATCATCATCATCACTGGCATCGTGGCCCAGGCCTGGATCCTCCACAGGTGGCGGATGTTGGTCATCGTCATCCAGGATGAGAGGCAACTCCTTCCGCACTGCCAGGTTGTGGAGCATGCAGCAGATGATGATAATCTTGCACACCTTTGCTGGGGCATATGGGAGGGCGCCTCCTGTCTTGTCCAGGCAGCGGAAGCGGCTCTTCAGGAGACCAAAGGTCCGCTCAATCACCCTCCTGGTCCGACCATGTGCCTCATTGTAGCGCATCTGGGCTGGTGTCACAGGGTTCCTGAGGGGTGTCAGCAACCACGGCATGTTGGGGTATCCCGAGTCACCTACAGACAGACAATTGCACATTAGCCAACATTGAAAAGTGTGCGGAAAGCAACATAGCACAACACACACAATGGTACAAAGTCAGTACACACCGACAAGCCAAGCACGCTGGTTCGGCATCTGTGACATCATCCTCGGGATGCGACTACTCCTCATCACGTAGGCATCGTGTGCAGAACCGGGGAAACGGGCACAAACATGTGTGATGGTCATGTTTGCAAGACATACCACCAGAGCATTGACAGAATGGTAATGTTTCCTGTTCCTGTATGCCTGCTCATGTGCCTGTGGTGGTACCAAAGCCACATGTGTCCCATCAATGGAGCCAATGACATGTGGCATCCTCCCCAGGGCATAGAAGTCACTCTTGACGTCAGTGAGTCGGTGACGTTGTGGGAAATAGATGTACTGGTTAACGCATCTCAACATCGCCACCAAAACATCGCATAGCACACGGCTGAACATAGTCTGTGACATACCACCAGTAGATTCCACAGTGTGTTGAAAGGTACCGGTGGCAAAGAAGTGTAGGGCTGCCATCACCTTCACCTTGGGGGTCAGCGCTGTCGGATACGGCCGGCCAGGCTGCAAATGTGGGTCCAACCGCACTACCAAATCCTCAATCAGCTGCCTGGTGAAGCGGTACCGTCGGATGCTGTCACGTTCCACCATCGTTGCCAGGTCTGGGAATGGTCGATGGACAGCAGGAGCCCTGCAGAGCAGAGGTGAAGAAGTCAAGATTGTCAGTCACCCCACATATGTGCCATTCACCATACTGTAGTTCACATGCTACATCATCAGCAAACACTAGTACTTGATGTGTGTCTCGTTCTGTTTGGACACATATGGCACCCACATGGACATCATGTAACATCTCTGTTCAACATGTGTGGACAACAAGTCCCAGGGTGTGCTATGTGAAACCATTTGGCTGTGTCACAGTACCCATTTACTGCACTCACATTCCACACACATACCACAGTGACGTCTGGACAGATGCGCCACAGGCATCTCAACTCATTGACAGGTAGATTCCCAGGGAGCCTGTCTTGCCACATGGACACTGGCATGACATGGCGTATCATGTACACGTCAGAAAAACAAACATGACACCCACAGGTAGTGGCCCCTGTAGCCTCTGCAGGACAGACATGGACGTCAGTGACACACACACACTACATCTAAGTCCATGCACAAACAACGTGGATGTGGAGACTGTCTCCCATTGTGCACATGGAGTCAGACATGTGAAACACAACATGCACACAGACTGCGGAGGGACATGACTATTGTGGCAATGGGCCACCCTGTGATGTACATGCTTTCCCACATGAGCCTTGGGGTATGTGACATGTCATACATATACACAACCTGGAAATGTGACCATGCAACATGCTCCAAAAATGAACAGTTGCACATCCCAGTGGTCATGTGCACGACACACAAAGGACCCTGTCCCCATTAACATGTGCACAGCCTGGGTGTGTCTGCCCCCAAGTGCCAGCCCTAAAACAACATGTACACACCCATACACAGATAAGGTCATGCTGCCACACATGCCTTAGATACAGTGTGGACTGGTCCAGCCACGAAGGTCCTGCCACCTCTTCTGGCAGTTGCGGATCCGGCGCTTGTAGACCCCCATGGATCGGACTGCAGGGACGATGTCCAGCCAGATGTTCTGCTTCCGATGGGCATCAACCTGTGAGGATGAGAAAGTGAAAAGGCCATTACTACACATGCAACATATCCGTGCATCACACAGTTGGAAATACATGTCTCAATCACAGGGGCATATGATGTACACAGGCAGTGCAACGAGGGCTATGGACAGTTTGCCAGCAGTTACTACATGGTATCATTGCATGGGTAGTGAACCTTGTTTGAATGTACTGTTACTCCACTGTACCTGTTCAGTGCAAGTGACTACACACTTTGGGGGTGCGAAGTACTCAGTGGGCATGCTAGCCAGTGGTGTGCACACTGTAAATCCTGCTAGTCAGGCAACATGCACAATTAGTGAGGCAGTGGACAGCACACTCACCTGCTCCCCTGGTGTCCCATACAGCTTGCTGTACTGTGGAAGGAGGCTGTCCAGCAGGGCCTGGTTCTCCTCATGGGTGAAGGCTGGGGCTCTCTCCACAGTACGTGCCATTGCAGCAGCCAGAGGATGCAGAGACAGCAGCAGTGTAGTGGCAGATGTCGTACTGGAGCATGTAGTGCAGGCAAGTGAGCTCTCACTGGAACAGCCAGCATTATATGTGTGCTGCAGAGGCAGATACTGTCCCATGTGTCCAAAGTGATAAGTCCAAGTCGGTAGCATCTTCTGAATCTGGCCAATCCATGGAATAGCAGCTCCAATACACGCCCACAGCATCCTTCAAAAATTCAACTTCATGACACCCATGAATTTGCAACATTGTTGTGGCTGGCCAACTGAATTCACTGCATCAGACTCGTTGTAAATTCAAAACCGCATCCGTTGCCATGCCAGGCCCCAGCCAATGCGTGCACACCGATCGGACCATTGCTGTACAACGCGTACCCGCGATACAACGCGTACCCGCTCACATGCAATGCAATGGTCCGAGCGGGCACACCGATCAGACCATTGCTGTACAACGCGTACCCGCTCACATTCAATGCAATGGTCCGAGCGGGCACACCGATCGGACCATTGCTGTACAACGCGTACCCGCGATACAACGCGTACCCGCTCACATGCAATGCAATGGTCCGAGCGGGCACACCGATCGGACCATTGCTGTACAACGCGTACCCGCTCACATGCAATGCAATGGTCCGAGCGGGCACACCGATCGGACCATTGCTGTACAACGCGTAACCCGCGATACAACGCGTACCCGCTCACATGCAAGGCAATGGTCCGAGCGGGCACACCGATCGGACCATTGCTGTACAACGCGTACCCGCTCACATTCAATGCAATGGTCCGAGCGGGCACACCGATCAGACCATTGCTGTACAACGCGTACCCGCGATACAACGCGTACCCACTCACATGCAATGCAATGGTCCGAGCGGGCACACCGATCGGACCATTGCTGTACAACGCGTACCCGCTCACATGCAATGCAATGGTCCGAGCGGGCACACCGATCGGACCATTGCTGTACAACGCGTACCCGCTCACATTCAATGCAATGGTCCGAGCGGGCACACCGATCGGACCATTGCTGTACAACGTGTACCCGCGATACAACGCGTACCCGCTCACATGCAATGCAATGGTCCGAGCGGGCACACTGATCGGACCATTGCTGTACAACGCATACCCGCTCACATGCAATGCAATGGTCCGAGCGGGCACACCGATCGGACCATTGCTGTACAAAGCGTACCCGCTCACATGCAATGCAATGGTCCGAGCGGCCACACCGATCGGACCATTGCTGTACAACGCTGTACCCGCTCACATTCAATGCAATGGTCCGAGCGGGCACACCGATCGGACCATTGCTGTACAACGCGTAACAGCGATACAACGCGTACCCGCTCACATGCAATGCAATGGTCCGAGCGGGCACACCGATCGGACCATTGCTGTACAACGCGTACCCGCTCACATGCAATGCAATGGTCCGAGCGGGCACACCGATCGGACCATTGCTGTACAACGCGTCCCTGTACAGGTCACACGCATGTGTCACCATGCTGGTCAATGGTGAACATATGCCAGCCACATATACTTTCCAGGGACTCTGGGGCACACCGGACCCTGACCCCCCACATGCTCCAGATCCTGCCGGTGGTGTTCCCGGAGCTGGATGGGCAGCTGAAGGGCAGACAGCAGCAAGGAGGGGGTGAGTCTAAGACTGCACTATGAACTCTGTCTAACATGCTATGTGCCCTCCTCTGGCCTGGTTAAACTTCCCCAGTACATCAGTCTTGTTGTCCAGTACCCATGTCCCTCTATTGTAACCTGACCACTACCCATCTGATGCGCCAGTGTGCTCCTTACGCAACAGGATAATTGTGTCACTTGGGTACAGGGTCCTAGCATTTTGCTTTGCTCAGGGTGGTGACAGATTTTGTTCCCGTGACATTGTGTTTGCCTTCATGGGTGGGTCAGTTGCTCACACAATGCCTGAGTCGTGCTATGTAGTCTGGGTGTAACTTTGATATGTGATCCACTTGCACATCTAATTCACCACATGTCCCTGGGGTATTTGCCACACCCCCATTCTGCGGGTGGGAAAATTGTCTGGGCCTCAGGAGTATGTATGTCAAGTGGGTCACACATGCTTAGCCACCTGCCCACTGACCAGGGCTCATCCCTCTTGCAGGTGGAGCCGGACAGTCATGCCTACTACAGGGCATACAATACACTCTGTACTCCCACTCCCGTGTATCATCTGACATGCTGTGCTCAGTGAAATGTTGCCTCAGGTGTCTGCCTCTGTGTCGTTGTGCTGTGACTACGTTGTCGTGACTCCTTTGATGTCCTTCGGTTAGGGGTCAGCATGCCATCTGCTATTGGACCATGTGAGACAAGACTTCTGTGACTCATAGGTGTTTTATCACTTGACTGTGCAGACAGGTGTATGAGACTGTGACTTTCAGGCAGCTGTTCATCATTCACAGCACACTGTGAGGTGCTCTGGTTCAGGGAGTAGTGTTTCATGTCTCCCATTTGTCCAAATGGTGTGCAGTGTACAAATACTGGTTCAGAGGATGTGGTTAGTGGGGGATGAACATGTGCACTTGTCAGTTACATTACTTGCCTTCCCCATGTCCTAGGATAGTGACACAGTGCAGACTGTTGTTTGCTGGCTAACATGGCCATGTGACTTGAGACAGTGATGTATGACTTTGCAGGCATGCCTGTGTCATGGCATTAAACTTCCTAAGGGTGATCCTGCAGGGTGGTGACATGTGCAACAGGCACCCCATTGTGGCATTGACTATCCGGACATGGGTGCTTCATGGGGTCTGGTGCTGGTATGCATCACATGCATTTCTTTTTAGGCTCAGGCCGTCCATTTATCCAGACACCTGCACTGACTCAGTGGCAAGTGATGTGAGGTGGGCATGTTCACATACTTCACCGTGTTCTCAGCAATGTCCAACTACTGTGTAGGTGGTGCATGTGTCCACACTGGGGTCTTACCATCAGACGGGCACCAGACAGATGGGTGCAAGGGCAGGAGGGGTGTCTGTTCCATGGCTGACCATCAGACTGACAATTGGCTTCTCCTAATCTGTGTGATGACTTTTGGCAATGTTCTACTAGTGATGCCAGGGCTTGCTCTGTGATGTGCTGTACTTACTGTGGTGTGTGCGGTCAGTGCAGGTGACTGATGTTTGTCTGGTTCCCTAATTGTTTGCAGATACATCCACAGCCACAGGAGGGGACAGCTCCATGGACCAGGAGGAGCAGCGGAGCCAGACTGGGTCAGCGTCCGACGAGTGGTCAGAGGGACCCAGTGGCACGGAGGGCGAGGGGAGCCACACCGAGGAGTCCTCAGCACCATCCACCTCAGCTGAGGACCACAGCAGCTCGGAGGATGACTCCCTTGTGGAGGCGGGTGTCAGCAGCCACCCCACCCCAGCTACTCTGTCTGATCCCGCCACCACCACCACCACCACCACCACCGCCCTCCCATTGGCTCCCATTCCTGAGGTCCGTGGAGGCTCCCGTGCTCGGGAGCGTGTCTCCTTCAAGCCAGGCACCGCACCCCTGCCCCTGTGTCCCCTGCTGCCCTGAGTGAGGAGTCTGTGTACCTCCTTCGGTAGCTCCATGTAGGGCAGACAGCAATGCTGACTGTCCTCCATGCACACACCACACTGTTGACACAGCTGGTGTCGTTCATGGAGGGCATCTCAACGGGTATGTCTGCCCTACAGAGGAGCAATAGGTCCATGGACTCCTCCCTGACGGCAGCAGTGTCCCTCCTCCAACAGTCCCTCACCCCTCCCACCTCTGCCCCATCCACACTTCCTACCACCCTACGTGTCCAAAGCACATGCACACCTGCACAATCACACCAACACACAGACACGAGCAGCACACACCCACCCAAAACCAAGGCAAGACGTGCACACAAGCATCCTCAGGGGACTGATTCCACACACACAGGGGATGGGGAACTGACACACACACAGGCAACCACAGTCACTCCGCAATCCTCAAGATCCTCTCCCTCCAAGACCCCTTCCCTTGCCTCACCAGCAACCCCACATACACAGCAGCTCTTCCTCTCTGACCTCGGCCTCTTCCCCTCCAATCCCGCTGATCCAGCATACCGGGGGAAGAGGAAGTCCACACACAGAGAGGAGAGTGCCCCTCGCCCCCGGACACCCTCCCCCAGGCACAGGCAGAGTGAGCCCCCACCCGCAAGTCCCCCCGGAACCGGAAGAGCAAGACCCCGCCACCGCCCTGCAAGTCACCCACCCAGTCTCTCACCTCCATCCCCCAGGCCACCACTCCACAGGTTCCACCGCCACACCCTGCCCCAGGTTCCCCCACACACCCATACCGCATCCCCAAAGTGCTCAGGCCCTCCCCCTGCCACTTGCTCTTCCACCCCCAAACCAGACGCTCTGCCTGTATGTGCCACTGGTGTGGAGACCGTGTCCCCCCCTCTGTCCTGCCCAGCTCTTCTGCCCCCCCCTTCCACTCCCTTGGAGTCATGCACTGCGGTGGAGTCCACAACAACCCCATCTGACTCGGGCACTGCATTGGGGACCCAGCCCACTCCATCTGCCCAGCCCACTGCAGTGGTTGCAGCAGAAACACCATCGGACTTGAGCCCTGCAATGGTGCCGGCCCCCCCTGAGTCAGACACCTCCACTGCAGTTGCCGGTGACACTCCTGCACCCACCTCACCTTCCCTGCCTCCTTCTGGCATCCCCTGATCCTGTCCCTGCGGTGCCTGGCCTGCCCCTCGTATGCCCCTCCAAGGGGGATGTCCCCTGTTGGTAGCTGTGCAGGCAAGCAAGTTGTGACAAGTAGTCACACATCACCCTGTTGGGACTGTGTATTTGGACTGGACATTGGCCGTTGTTAATTTTGGACTTTTGATTTGAGTTGCACACTTGCTGAATAAAGCCTCTTTTTGTTTACTTGTGGTTAATCTTTGGTGGTACATGATGTAGATGTGTAGTATCATGCATTTGCTGTTGTAATTGTGTTCAGATCAGGTAAATTAAGTTTTGCTGTGATGGGCTCCATGTGGCCCATGGGATATGTGTCCTAATCTAGTCTGGATCTATAGCATCCCTTGCTGCAGTCTGAGGGTGTAATGTTCAGCATTTGACACAGGGATGTACGTTTAGCATTTGTATATTACCATCTTTGTCCTACACTGTTGCACATCTGTTGGGCTTACCACTGTCCAATGTTCCTAGTACCCTGACTGTGTGCCCGTCTCCACTGGACATGCAGTTTTGCACATCAATTTTGGAGGACTCATCTGTGTATACAGTACAACTGGATTGCCACGTGTTTTGGGTGTATGCAGATGACTGACGTGACGCTCCCGTACCCAGGCTGATGTGAGCAGAGGCTTCTGTGTGTTGTAGTTGTTGACTCACTGACGGAGTGTCCTGCTGATATGTTTGAGTCGTGCACAGACAAGGTTTGGCACAGCGGAGCTTCCACAGGAGTGGAGTGCCCTCATGGCTGTGTGTAATCTGGTGACATTGCGTGTGCCCGTGTTGTGTGTTGTGTGAGCATGTCTGTGCATGTTCCCTTCCCTTTTCCTACACAGGCTGTGTCCCTAGGGATGTTCCTGTTTCTGATGGTTGCAGAGTTGGTATGTGTTCATCCAGCATCTTGGACCTGGTTTCTCCGTGATGTGGTTGCATGGCAAACTGATGTTCATGAGGTTGTCATCCCAGGTTGTCTTTGTTGTCAGGGCTGGGGATGTGGGCAAACGCAGATGGGACACATTCAGGATTCCCCTTGGCACTTGTTGTTTACACAAGTAATGTGATTTTGAGTTTGTGTTAGCTTTCAGTGATTGTGACGCGTTGTGCGTGTGACTGCTGCCACTCCTCAGGGTCAGAGCTGCAATGTCGGAAGTTGTGTACGTGTGTTCTTTGTGTCTCACCTTGGCTTCTTTGTTGGTGTGTGACTATGGCCAGGATCCCATTGTTTGTGGTGGATTTCACATCATGCGCATGTACGGCGTACTGTGCAGTGTGTCATACGTAGACGAGTCATGTTGAGTGGGCATGTGTGATGGGTTTCTGCACCTTAGTTCCCCCCACCACCCCTGGGATTGTCATGGGTGCATGTGCAATGTCACCAGTCCATGTGAGCTTCACTGCTGCACATTGTTGCAGATGAGGGTGTGTGGTGTTGAGTATGCAAATGTGAGTTGTTGCACGGCTAGACCACTACCTCCATATTGGCCTTGGCTGGCAGGCCCTGCTGATTGATTGGAGCTCGTGTAGGTGTGATGGTAGTTTGTAGCTGAGGACACATGGCTGTGGTTCACAGTGTGATCAACATCTACCTTTGTCATCACAGTGGAATTGTCATGCAGGCTAGTGTCTGCACAATGTGGGGTCCCTGGGGGTAGTGCTGTGGTGGGTGTGTCTCTTGCTGTGTTAGTTGCTGTTCCTACAAGCTTGTGTGACATGTGTAATTTGGGCTCCCTCTCATCTGACAATGCCAGATTTCCCACATAGGGGAATCCAATCCATGAGTTACTTGTGTGTGGCACTGTATACACATCTGTGTAATTGAGATTCAGGCCTCCTCATGTGTTGTGTGGTTGCCTGAGGACACTGGCACACACCCCTTTCACCTGTTGTCTTTGATAGGAAGTGTGAGTCTGCCTGTTTGTGTCAGTGCATTTGCATCACTGCATTGGCATTTCTGTAGTGTGCCATTGGCTGTATGTGGTTTGGTGATTTTCCCCTGCTCTCCCTGATACTCCTGGGTCATCAGTCAGCACAATGATCATGGTTTGTATGTCCCATTGCTGCCATGGTATGGTATTTGTTCACCTGACATCCACAGTCTCCACAGATTATATACATTTGTGTGTCCATAGGTGCAGATATGTGGGTCAGCATCATGATGGTCACTTCTGTCATTGTGGAATCGGCTGATTGTTGGCAATGTGGTCCCCCATGTGTGATGTTTGTATGCACATGGACAAAAGCGTTGTTTCTGTGACACTGCACTGTTAGCCTCCCCCAATATATGTTGCAATGGGACACAAACAGTACTATGCCACAGATGTTTTAGTTGTTGTGTGACCAGGATTCATCCATTCAGTTTGTCTTTGGTAGCTTTTACCATGCCTACACTTACCTTATGATCACCGTGGTGATGGGGCTTTAGGCACCATTGCCACACTGATCAAAAGGTCCATCAGCCTTGGACCCCACACTTACCTTTTGGTGACTGTGGTGATGGGGCTTTAGGCACCATTGCCACACTGATCAAAAGGTCCATCAGCCTTGGACCCCACACTTACCTTTTGGTGACTGTGGTGATGGGGCTTTAGGCCCCATTGCCACACTGATCAAAAGGTCCATCAGCCTTGGACCCCACACTTACCTTTTGGTGACTGTGGTGATGGGGCTTTAGGCCCCATTGCCACACTGACCAAAAGGTCCATCAGCCTTGGACCCCACACTTACCTTTTGGTGACTGTGGTGATGGGGCTTTAGGCCCCATTGTCACAGTGGCCATGGTCAGCTTGTATTGTGGAGGCCACACACTTTTATGTGTGACACATGTGTTAGTGGGTCACATTGTATGTTCATTGTCATGTTTAGTGTTGTAGGCATTTGACATGGACTACACACGCTTGTCATGTTGTTTGGGTGGATGTAATTTTCTGTTATTCCTTATGTGGGAGTATGCTGGTTGTGTCATGCATTACCCGTCCTATGAGTAGGGGTGGTGGTAGTGATAGGCATCCAGCCCCCATGAGTAGGGGGTGGTAGTGATAGGCATCCAGCCCCCATGAGTAGGGGTGGTGGTAGTGATAGGCATCCAGCCCCCCATGAGTAGGGGGGCGGTAGTGATAGGCATCCAGCCCCCTGAGTAGGGGTGGTAGTAGTGATAGGCATCCAGCCCCCCATGAGTGGGGATGGTAGTAGTGATAGACATCCAGCCCCCTGAGTAGGGGTAGTGGTAGTGATAGGCATCCAGCCCCCCTGAGTAGGGGTGGTAGTAGTGATAGGCATCCAGCCCCCATGAGTGGGGATGGTAGTGGTGATAGGCATCCAGCCCCCTGAGTAGGGGTGGTGGTAGTGATAGGCATCCAGCCCCCCATGAGTAGGGGTGGTGGTAGTGATAAGCATCCAGCCCCCATGAGTAGGGGGTGGTAGTGATAGGCATCCAGCCCCCCTGAGTAGGGGTGGTAGTAGTGATAGGCATCCAGCCCCCCATGAGTGGGGATGGTAGTAGTGATAGACATCCAGCCCCCCAGAGTAGGGGTGGTGGTAGTGATAGGCATCCAGCCCCCCCTGAGTAGGGGTGGTAGTAGTGATAGGCATCCAGCACCCCTGAGTAGGGGTGGTGGTAGTGATAGGCATCCAGCCCCCCCTGAGTAGGGGTGGTAGTAGTGATAGGCATCCAGCACCCCTGAGTAGGGGTGGTGGTAGTGATAGGCATCCAGCCCCCATGAGTAGGGGGATGGTAGTGATAGGCATCCAGCCCCCCTGAGTAGGGGTGGTAGTAGTGATAGGCATCCAGCCCCCCATGAGTGGGGATGGTAGTAGTGATAGACATCTAGCCCCCCTGAGTAGGGGTGGTGGTAGTGATAGGCATCCAGCCCCCCCTGAGTAGGGGTGGTAGTAGTGATAGGCATCCAGCACCCCTGAGTAGGGGTGGTGTTAGTGATAGGCATCCAGCCCCCCCTGAGTAGGGGTGGTGGTAGTGATAGGCATCCAGCCCCCCATGAGTAGGGGGGTGGTAGTGATAGGCATCCAGCCCCCCATGAGTAGGGGGATGGTAGTGATAGGCATCCAGCCCCCCTGAGTAGGGGTGGTAGTAGTGATAGGCATCCAGCACCCCTGAGTAGAGGTGGTGGTAGTGATAGGCATCCAGCCCCCCATGAGTAGGGGGTGGTAGTGATAGGCATCCAGCCCCCCCCCCTGAGTGGGGGGGTGGTAGTGATAGGCATCCAGCCCCCCCCTGAGTAGGGGTGGTAGTAGTGATAGGCATCCAGCCCCCCATGAGTGGGGATGGTAGTAGTGATAGACATCCAGCCCCCCCTGAGTAGGGGTGGTGGTAGTGATAGGCATCCAGCCCCCCATGAGTAGGGGTGGTGGTAGTGATAGGCATCCAGTCCCCCGTGAGTAGGGGGGGTGGTAGTGATAGGCATCCAGCCCCCCCCTGAGTAGGGGTGGTAGTAGTGATAGGCATCCAGCACCCCTGAGTAGGGGTGGTGGTAGTGATAGGCATCCAGCCCCCCATGTGTAGGGGGGGTGGTAGTGATAGGCATCCAGCCCCCCCCTGAGTAGGGGGGGTGGTAGTGATAGGCATCCAGCCCCCCCCTGAGTAGGGGTGGTGGTAGTGATAGGCATCCAGCCCCCCATGAGTGGGGATGGTAGTGGTGATAGGCATCCAGCCCCCCCTGAGTAGGGGTGGTGGTAGTGATAGGCATCCAGCCCCCCATGAGTAGGGGTGGTGGTAGTGATAGGCATCCAGCCCCCCATGAGTAGGGGGGGTGGTAGTGATAGGCATCCAGCCCTCCTGAGTAGGGGTGGTAGTAGTGATAGGCATCCAGCACCCCTGAGTAGGGGTGGTGGTAGTGATAGGCATCCAGCCCCCCATGAGTAGGGGGTGGTAGTGATAGGCATCCAGCCCCCCTGAGTAGGGGGGTGGTAGTGATAGGCATCCAGCCCCACCCTGAGTAGGGGTGGTGGTAGTGATAGGCATCCAGCCCCCCTTGAGTAGGGGTGGTGGTAGTGATAGGCATCCAGCCCCCCATGAGTAGGGGTGGTGGTAGTGATAGGCATCCAGCCCCCCATGAGTGGGGATGGTCGTGGTGATGGGCATCCAGGCCCCCCTGAGTAGGGGTGGTGGTGGTGGCAGGAATCCAGGCCCCTATGGGTGTGTATGGCATTGGTGATGCCCATCCCACCCCTATGATTGTGCAGTTGCTAGTGTACGTCATTTGTGCATCCCTATGTGTGTGTGACATATTTTAGGTACGTGTAGTTAGTTTGTATTGTTGGTGTTTGACTTACCGTCTGCGCCGTACGCGTCCGAATCGGTCCCGGTAATAGATGTAGAGTATTGGTAGGACCTGCGCGATGGGATTCATGGTTGGTTCGTCTCGTTCGGGTTTCGCGTGTCTTCGACTCGTACTCGTCGCTGGCTTGTTCGTCTCGTAGCCGTGGATCGTTTAGTGACGCGAAACGGAGCTTATGTGCGGCTCTCCCGGATGCTGAAACGTGCCGGACGTAGCGACGGGTTCGGCGCGTACGGAAGACGCATCGTACTAGTCCGGCCGGAAGGTGCTGTGTATTTGGTTCCGTGCGACTCGATTCGGCGTTTACGGATCCGGCTCGGGCGGAGAAAAGGAGCTGGATTGGGTAAGTACGGCTGGGTCGGAATCTGGGCTGTTATGCGCATCGTACTTGTTCGTTCGGTAGAGTGTTCGAGTCGGTCGGAAAACACGCGTTCGGCTGGTAGTTTTTCCGGACGAATACTGTTAGGTGCGCTTCCGGCCTGAATCGGAATCGGCCCTCATTGTTATATGTTTAATGTCCAGCACCTTCCCTGACTTAATATTGACTGGAGTGGGAATAGTAATTTAAATTTGTTTAATGTACAGCAGTTTTTATTATTTAATGCATACTGTATTGGGAATAGTAAATTATATATGGTTAATGTTTAGCATTTTTTTGTTACTTAATTCTAAGTGTAGTGGGAAGAGTAAATTATATATTGTTTATGTTTACCACCTTCAATGAATATTGTTTAATTGTATTGGGAATAGTGAGTGATATATGTTTATGTACAAATATATTTTTTAAATTATTTATAATTTATCTAAAATTTTTAGGTTACATATATGTTTTTTGCTGTGTATTTATTAATTTTATATAAAGAGTTGTAGGAAAATTACAGTATGTGTTTTTATATGTGAAGAAATATAAATGTGTTTTATTATGTGCAGTGATAATGAATTTTTATTGTGTAATTGATGTATAGTTTATAATTTACTAGTAAAAAACCAATCTGATTATTTATAGTAAATTAAAATGGTACATTTATCAAATTAATATATTTAAGTAAAATATTCAATAATAAGATATACATATAAAAAAATTTGACATTTTTTATTTTCAAACAACTTTTATTTTTGTATAAGTAGGTAGAAAGAGAAAAAAATAATATTTTATTTATAGTATGGAATAGAAATTAATAAAAATACACAAAATATGTCTATTTTTATTTAAGGAACATAAATTATTTTACATACATTTATTAGTTAATTGAATTTTTAAGGAAAAAAACATTTTATGATATAATTGTATTTTATAACAAAAGTATTCTTATTTTGATATACAAACAATATTTTGTTATTATTTTACAAGAGTTGTAACATTGTAATATATTTATACAAATAATATAACCATTTTTGGCATATATATACACAAAATAAAGCATTGTATGTTTAATTATTATTTAATATTGTAACATTATAATGCTGTAGTGGATATTGTTTATCATTTTCAAATAATTATCACTTTATTACATGTTAATACATTTTTAATTAATATTATTAGTATATAAAATATTAATAATATTAATTATTACATTGTTGTATTGCATGAAATATTTTTTTTTAAACAGGTAAGTTTTATTTAACATTTCTATATAATTAATATGTTTTTTTTATAATTAATGTAATTATAAAAAATACATATATAATTATAATAATAATAAATATATTTTTATATTAACTATTATTATAACTTTACAAAAAATAATAAAATATACAATAATTTTTAAATATAGAGAAAAAATTGTACAACATAAGAAAAATATATCTGACATTTATACTTTGATATAATGCATTTTTTAACATTATTCCTTTTTAAACATTTATTTAAGCAGCCATTTTTAGTTCACAGGGACTATTTTGTAACCGCGTACTGTTATTTTGGGTCATTGAGGACCGGAGAAGCTCGCGTTTGGAAGCTGCGTCGCGTCGAGCAAGGCAAGGGAAATTTTAATTCTTTTTCTAACTTAATACTTATGTTTTAGTCTAGTTAGGATATATATATTGTATTTATAGTTAGGTCGTTGCGTTTTTGGTGTGCTGTACTTGTTAGTTATATTTTAGTGAGATGTCGTGAGTTAGTGTTTGAGGCGTAGTGTAGACAGACGATAATATGACTAAATATGTGTTGTTTTGTTGATATAAATTAATGTTATTGTATTTAATTAATGTATTTTGGTGTATTTGTGTGGGTGGGTATGCTTTCAATCTTTTTTGCAGGTTACTTTTAATCGACTTTACGTTGGAGAGACAGACGCGTTTTTAAAAAAAAAGAACTGTGTATTAGTTTGTTAAACTAATATTATTATCACAGTTTCTTTTATTTTTCGGAATTTCCTGGAGCGATTTTTATATTTTTATATTTTTTTCGGGTTTTTGAGGGTTTCCGTTATTTGGATTTCGCAAGGATGGATTTATATAGGACCTTTTGGATTTTTGCATTTTTTGGGGGCTTTTTAAACTTTAACATGGATTAACAGACAGATGTAAGGATTATTACTTGTTGGAATACATCTTCTACAGCTACATAAACCGTAAGTTTATTTTTTTTAAATTAATTGGGTGGGAAATGTTGTTAAAATTAATTGTGATATATAGTATATTTTGATAAATATTATTTATTTGTAAATATATTTTTTTTTGTTAAAAAATATATATCACAAATAAGTAATAATTGTGAAAATATAATATTAATATATGTGTGTAAAGTGTTTGTTTTGTGAACGAAAAAATGTATAATAGCTGTGGAACTGTAGTTTATAATATGCTTTTGGCTATTAGGGATAGGTAATCTAGGCTTCTTGTTGATGGGTATAGGGTAACCTGACTTTGCAGTAGCTCAAACATTTTTTTAGTTTGTTTAGTTAATTTGGGACATATTTGAGTTACAGATTGTTCCATCCGTAATTCTTGATAGCTTTGTTCTTTTTGTATAGATTGTAGTAGTTTTTGTAGGGTAGGTTTACCTCTGCTTGTTGTTGCTTGGAAGGCATTATGCCATCCTTCAACACTATTATTTGTTTTGGCTTCTTTGTTTAAGGTACTTAGGTGTCCATTACGATACCGGGCGGAATAAAATCCGCCATCTACCATAGCGGTAAAAACCGCCCGCCTACACCGTCTGAATACCGACCGAGCAATCACGATGTCGCGAAGCGAACACCGCCCGCGGCGGAAAAAACACACAAAATACCGCCCGTCTATGTCCGAGTCGAAGTCCATCCGTCCGCCACGGACGCAAACCCGCACGACAACCCAAAACCGCCCGCCCTGACTACCGAGACACCGGCCGTGAAATTAGGATCTTCCCGACATGAGCGTGGCAAATCCACAAATACACCGCCCGCCATCGTAAACAACAGTGATGAAAATGGACACGGCGGAAGCCCTGGCGGCCACGTCCCTGCACAGAAACCATCCGCGGACCAAAGAAACACACACAACATGGCCAACAAGTCCACACAGCAAGCCACGCCCAAATACCCAAACACAGTACACATCCCGAAAACACATCCCCCCTGGACAAACAAATAAACTACAAATCCCAGAACACCAGCCACAACACACCTGAAAACAACAGCACATCATGACACACCCACATAGGTAAGTACAAATGCAGCCCCTTCACAGACCACAATCCCTTGCAACACTACAAACTGAGGACGAGAGCACAGAACACAGCGAGACAGAAAGGACAGGAGCACACCACAGACACGCACCCATCACCACCACCACCACCACCACCAAACACCGGCCCCACAAACCCCCTGCACATCACACACCACACACACACACCGCACCAGCACCACAAACACAAAACCACACACCATGGCAGCACAGAGAATGCCCAAGTTCACTTCCACTGAGCTGACGGTCATGGTCAACGAGATCATCAAGGTGCACCCACAAATCTATGGGAACCAGGTCCAACAGACACCACTAGCCACCAGAAACCGGTTGTGGAGCAGGATCGTAGACCAGGTCAATGCAGTCGGGAACGTGCCACGCAACAGAGCCGAAATCACCAAGAGGTGGCACGACATGAAAAGAGTGTTCAAAAATAAGGAGGCCAAGAATCGGCAGCTGTCTGACAGGACTGGCGGAGGAAATCCCGCGCTATTTAAGACCTTCAAGGCGTGGGAGGAGAAGGTGCGAGGCATCCTACATCCGGAGAGTCTCACCGGAATACCAGGGGGAGTGGAGGCTGGTAAGTACAAACAAATGTATACCAGCACACCGCTATGTACTCACATGCACTACCACTATGCCATAGCTCCGAGGGACAAACACCCCCATGTCTAGTACACAATACACAAGACATCACTCACACATGCAACAGACTAACTAACAAAACCATGGGGGCATGTGTACAGTCAGCCAGCACCGCAACTCCCACCAGGTCCCCTTGTACTCCAGATGCGCCAGAAGGAGCACTCCCCACACCCACACTCATGTGTCAGCCATAGCTGCACTAACCGACAAGTAACAGGTAAGTAGCGGGAACACAAAGTCAGTGGGTCGGAGGGGGGACAGCTGAAGTACAACACCCACCAGGCCCCCAGTCCTACAGCACAGCAAGGTGGAGCACAGCCCACACCCATGTGTCAGCCACTGCAGTGCACACCTTCAGCCGACAGGTAGACATCTTACCGTACATGGAGGGGTTTCTGTGGGTGGTAAGCCATCACCACAACTCACAACACCGCCCCCACTCCCACAGACCAGCAAGATGGAGCACCCCTCCCTCCCAGTACCATATGGCATCCATTGCATTGCGACCTCCAAACCAACAAGTAGGTAGAGTACTGTACAGGGCGGGGTGTCTGTAGGCATGAGGACAGTATTACGACTAACATTTGGGAAATGTCACGTAGCAGAGGAACACGCAGCACTGCTCCCTGTCATAATCATGTGACCAATGTGCACACGGACATGTATTACAGAGTCATAGCCCACATGAGCCATCACAAATACAGCAACACCCATGGAGCCACGTCTGCATGCACAAGTCCCACTGGAGTACTGACCCACACGGCGGGCACTGTGCCACTCATCACACACATCAGCAACACCATCGAAGTCCTGTCCATGTAGTCGTTACTGCCTGTTCCCCACACAACGTACAACATCGCCCATGTAAGTCTAACCTGTCTAGAACTAACAGTGTGGAACCCCAGTAATGCACATAAACACCACTGGACCCATGAAACACACAGCCACACAATGCACATCCAACATACCATCCATCTCATCTGTCAGCCCCAGTGTCATGAAAGGTATGTCATCGGAACAGCTGGCCCTCATACAGTAGTTCTGCAAAGATACCTGCCCATCACAAATAATGTGTCTGCAGTGACTGAAGCGCACATCACACTGATTTACAACATACATAATATAGTCAACACCCCAAGAGCACTGCATTGCTGCACATGGCCGAGGGTAGCACGCACACCAAGGAATTGGCCCATCTGCAATACGTTGTGTGGCACACAACCATCACTCACTCACTACAATGCTTGCAGTGTAATGTCCATAAATGATAACAGTGAGCAGATATGCTGGGGATGTCAGACATACACACACCTTTGTCTCTGCACTGTCATGTTGCCAAAACACATGTCCCGTTCTGCACCCATATGTCACAGTATGTACCCCAAAACCATATTTCACCTCAAAAGCGTTGAGGGGGCTGTACCCCCTTTTGCCATCTGCGTTTCTAAGCGTTCCATTTGAACCCCAAAACCATATTTCACCTCAAAAGCGTTGAGGGGGCTGCACCCCTTTTGCCATCTGCGTTTCTAAGCGTTCCATTTGAACCCCAAAACCATATTTCACCTCAAAAGCGTCGATGGGTCTGGAGCCCGCATACACCCAAGCCACAAAATGTAGGAGTACAGCAACACACACTGATTGTCATTGCTAATCCGTCCCATGCCACATGAACACAACACACAGTTCCATTGCCTTGCCCACGCATACACACATCGTACATCCACACACACGCCACTGGGAAACCTGTGCACGACAGTGCACGAACTGTGAATGTCAGACAACCAATACAAACTTTGCAAGGTGCAACACAATAACCTATCTCATTCTCCCCACAGGTGCCGAACAGCTGGATGCTGGAGAGGGAGACAGCAGCCAGCACAGCCAGTCCGCAAGCCCCCGACCCGGACTCACGGATGTAGAAGACCTGGACACCTCTTCGGACGAGGACCACCGAGCAGGCCCGTCTGGAGTGGCAGGGCCCAACCGCTCCCCAGGGCCCCTCCTACCCACCAACACATCACCCAGGGCTGCTGACCAGTCACAGACCCCTGCTGCCACGGTCGTTGCGGCCACCACCACCGCCGCAACAACCACCACCACCACCACCACGCCATCCCTGGCCACAGCACCTGCGCAAGGGGTGGCACGCCCGTCGTGCTCGACCCTGGGAGCCAGACAGAGGACCGTGGTGACCAATGTGGCGAGTGGGCAGGTCGGTGGCAGCAGTACTGGTGGGAGGAGCAGGGTCAGGCCAACGCCATCTGAGCCTGGGAGCCAAGCCCTGCCGCAAATCTCAAGAGTCCTTGGGGCCTATGAAGAGGCCCAAGGACAATGGGCCAGGTCGTCTGCCGACACGCGGGAGGTCCTTGGGGTGTTGAGGTCCATGGACGCCCATATGGGCCAATTCGTGACCCGTATGGATCAACTTGTGGACCTCATGGGCCAGCTGGTGGTGGTGGGGAGGGCCCAAGCAAGGCCAGCCACACCACCGCCGCCACCACGTGCTGTGGCGCAGGGTCGTGCAACATCTAGTTCCCCTGCGTCCACAGCGAGTGAGCAGTCCTCAGCCACCACCAGCAGCCCACCAACACAACCCCCCTACCAAACGTGGAAGGGGCCGTCCGAAGAGGAAACAGGTGTCCAGAGAGGACTACGCACGCTCCAAACGCCAGTGAGTCAGCCAGCCACCCTGACCACCTACTGCACTGACTTTGACTACGATCCTACCCCACACTGCCATGTGAATGGCATGTGTCTGTTGGACTGTGGACATAGAACTTCATGGGTACACCTTGACCATCACGCAGCCATGTCCGTCAACTCATTGTCACAGCATGCACCACTTCTGTCATCACCTTGCACACAATCACATGTCACCGCTGTAAATAAATACACCTTGATCACAATCTGCTTCATGTGCCCTGGGTTTAATCAACGATGTGCAACCGCCACCATGAGCAGGAATGCCTCTGCTGTGTGGCATGTAGATAGGCCAGGAGATGTTGTAGGGACCTAGGGGTGAAAATCAGAACAAGAGTCCATTCAATTAGTGTGTCACACACCCATCACACAGTACTTGTCACCAACTACAAGCAATGTACACACATCTCACAGAGCAACGGGGCACAATGCCACAGCCACTGTCAGTGGCATACTACCCTGGACATGGACCATTGCCACACAGCACTCAGTGAACAAAAGGCCTCCGTCACAATGCACACATACACCTGCACAACTACAGCTACATCAGCCGTCGTACATGGTCACTCACCGTCAAGTGAAGTAGCGGGCGATGAGCTGCTGACGCACATTCACAGCTTCCTCCTCTCCACTGTCCTCGTCACTGGACCCGTCCTGGTCTGCAGGCGGGGGCCCGGGCTGATCACCGTCATCCACTATTAGGGGGATCTGCTTGCGAATAGCCAGATTGTGCAGCATGCAGCATGCCACAACTATCTGGCACACCTTCTGTGGGGAGTACGCCAGTGCACCCCCGGTGCGGTCCAGGCATCTGAATCTGGACTTCAGGAGGCCAAAAGTCCGCTCCACCACACGTCTGGCCCTGCCATGTGCCTCATTGTAGCGGACATCAGCTGGTGTCCGAGGATGACGTAATGGGCTGAGCAGCCAAGGCCCATTCGGATAAGCAGAGTCACCTGGGTGTGAGGAATACCGAGATTAGTTGCAATTCCAACTGTCCCCAAGACAGCATCGCACACCAGGCACGCTACACGAGTACACATACTCACCAACAATCCAAGCACGGTCCGGTTGCAGATTGGTCATCAGACGTGGTAGGATGCTGTTGCGCATGATGTGCGAGTCATGGGCCGATCCTGGAAACTTCGCACACACGTGTGTAATGACCATGTCCGCAAGGCACACCACTTGCACATTCAGGGAGTGGAAGTGCTTCCGATTCCTATATATGTGCTCCATGGCCTGTGGTGCTACAAGGCCAACATGGGTGCAATCAATTGCACCAACAACGTGGGGGATCCGTCCAAGGGCATAGAAAGCACCCTTCACTGCCGCCAATTCACGAGCCCTGGGGAATCGGATGTACCGGTTCCTGTACAGCATCATAGCTGACAGTACATCCCGTAGCACCATGCTGAACATGGGCTGGGACATCCCACTTCCACTGCCCACTGTGTGTTGGAATGACCCAGTGGCGAAGAAATGCAGTGCAGCCATCACCTTAGCCGTGGGGGTAAATGCAGTTGGATACACCCTGCGAGGACGGAGGTGGGGTTCCAACAAGGCACATAGGCGATGCAGGGTGGGTCGGTCCAGACGGAATTTCCGGATTACCTCCACGTCCTCCATGTCTGCCAGCAATTGGTAGGGGCGATGTATGTTTGGTCTCCTCCTAGGAAAGATGGAAGTGGACACATGTCAAAGCAACACGCCACATGGCATTTTCACAAACACAAAACAAAAATGACTGACCAAGCAATTGAATCACAGAACAGCTGACAAGTAGGGACAGCACAGCCACAATACACTTACACAGGTCCCCTTACCAATAGCAATGAGCAGTGACACAAACCATTGCTATGAGCATGCACATGGGGATTTAGGCCTTAATAACTTGTAAGGCATGACGATGATATCAGACTGCATATTTGGGAAGCGGCAACACCACGGCAATATAACTAGCTGCTGTGCCTGACACAGCTTCCGAGGCTGGGTGAGTATGGCACACACCAACAACGCAATGGACACAGGCTGAGCGGCAAAAACAAGTGGGTCCTGTTGCACGAGGGGATATGAGACAGTCATTGATGTCCCTACTTCACCCTATGTACAGCACTGTACGGATCACACCTCCAAAACACATTGACAGGTGTACACATTGACAGCTCCATGACAACACAGCTGTGTGATTGCAAATACACATCACAAGTGACACGTAACGTAGCACGTGCCAAGTGGGAGATGTGCATAGTGAAAGATGGCATGTGTGTGCATATGCATGTCCCATGCTCCCATGCCAATGTGTACATGATGATGTGCCAACAGACATGTGGAGGCTGAGCACTGGCCGTCCCTGCCCATGCGCACAGCATGTTGTGGCCCTGTCCAGTGTGGACCTGCTCCCACACACAAGTCATGGCCACACCTGCAGATGCATTGCGCACATCATACTGTGTAGTGCACATGGCATCAGCGGACTGTACCCGCCATGGGCCAGGCCCTTACGGCCAACTCCAATGGCCCTCGCGGTTGCACCCTGCGTGTCCCGCAATGGAGGAAAGCGTCACGGGCCAGCTGGAAGAAGGCCATCGTCTGCAATTTAAGCAGGCAGACACGGTACACCAATTGCAGCGGCTTGGACCCACTGAAACTGCCCCAGGGGGCTATATGACTGTGGGAGTGAGACCGGCATTACCACAGCTACCAGGGACTGCAGCCTGGCATCCCTCAACAACACCTGCTGCTGCCACCTGTCCACCTTAACGTCGATGACGCTGAAGATATGTCCAGGTCCACTCACCAGCGAGGAGCTGGAGATCCTGGATTCCGAGCTCCACGCACACTGCACATGGCTATCCCTTGCAAAAGTTGTGTGTGTGAGACAACCACAGTGTGTGTGGGAGTGCATGTGGGGGACACACATGTCGTTGATCCGCAGCACCATGAGTCAGAGCCTGTGGGGTTCCAACATGCACTGCTCACCATGCTTACTGCAGGTGGCAGGGGTATGTGAGCTCCCGGGCGCTTTGCCATGTCTGTCCCTCCCGAGTGGTGGTACATGGCAACTTCATGTCAGACATCCAGTGACACAGCCAATTGGCAATGCAGGTCTCAGAGCACTTGTTGCTCGTGAGAATGGCAGGCTGGGGCCATGCTGCCCTTCTCAGTCCCAGCAGGCCTGGGCTGCACATTGACTGCACAATGCCAGTAGGTGACAACACAGACTGCCCAGTGGGTTACATGTGTCTTCTGTTCAGGACCCTCCGGAAAAGCGCTAACTCAGCACTGTCGATTGGACACACCATGCCTCGTGATAGGGATGTGTGTGAGAGATAGTGGCACAGAATGTGACCTCCATTGCGGGGTGGGCCATGCACAGGGCGAGTATGTTGATGGTTGCGCAGTGTTGGACACAGTGGGTACACCCACACAGATGTGTTGCCTTGTGATCTTTGTGTAGGTCCACCTGACAATGGACAGTAGATGTGGACAGGCTACACATTGCTCGATGTGCTGTCAACCTGCATGTGAATGGGTTGGACAGGTACTGTGTACACACTCCCAGCAGCATGCATTCACGTTGTGGTGTACACATGCTGTTAGGCCATGTCCGATTACTTCCTGGCTCTGTTGCACGTCTCGGAGTATTTGGGATGGGTCAGCAGCATGCCACTGTGATTGGTGGATGTGTGTGATGTTGAGAAGTGCATTAGTGACATTCCAAGCCTCCTGTGCACCATCCCTGCAGTTGGAATTCCTCCAGCCCAAGGACTTGTGAGGAGCCATTGCTACCAAGTTGATGCCTTTGTGTGTGTGTGACCGCCAGTGCAGCCAATTCCACAAAGGGTGTGACGGCATCTGCCGGATGGGCCACTACGTGGCGTTGACGGATCGGGGGATGCCCCCTCGTATTGTCAGGTTAGCACGGCGCTGCATTTCACCAGTAATGGTCTGCATCTTGACAGTCACACGGCCTGTGCCGGATGCACGTTTGTTGGGGCATCAGCAGCAAGCAAGTTTACAGTCTTGTGGGATGGTGTCTTTTGCTGTGAGAGGCAGCATGTGTCCACAGCCTACCCATGATCTGGGTAATGTGATGTTTGTTTTGTGATGCAGTGTGTAGTAACTGTAGTCTGTGCTGTGTGCATCTGACATGCATATGCTAGTCCTGAGGCTTAAGATGCAATTAGGGCACTCTGCATTCCCAATGCACTCGGAGTCGTAGCCCTCAGGTACAACCTGTAGTAGGCTGGAGTGGCTATTCACATGTATGTTAGGGGCACTGTGCCTACTCTGATATCGGTCGGACATATGTGTGCGATGCCTCACCTCATGTCTCTGGTACTTGCACATCCGGCACACCGTGCAACAACAGTTGTGCTCGTGTGAACGACAGGTGGATGGCATGGGCTCATGGCCATTGTGGGCTGTCAGGTTGCAGTCTGTGTGAGTAGTTTCCCATTCTGCTCCATGCAGGTATGTGTTTGGCCTAATTACATAGTGGTCATCCTTGCCACCATCAGGATAGTGGTTGTGCACAACGCGAGTTGGGGCTATGGTCGCAGGGTGACACAGGCCGTGTGTAGTGCGATGTGCACTACATTCGTGGCACTAATTCGCGGATTCCTTTCCTGTACGCCAGCCATTGGGTGTTGATTGTGGTGGCTGTATACTATTGCACAGGTATCGTGCAACATGTGGATTTGGGTATGTTCTGTGCTGCTTCCCTTGCACATGTCTGTGTCATTGATGCCAGATGAGTGGGACCACCTCGCTCTCTCTCATGTGGCATCTCCCCTGGGTGCTGAGGGACAGGGGACGCTCAACAGTGGGGTGGCTTCGGATGTAGCAGCTGCACAGCTGCTGAGTGAGACAGTTGTGACCTGCGCCTCGGAGGGGCTAGACGTGTGCTGGATGAATCACAGGCCCAGTGGGCAATTTCGGCGTTATCTGAGGACTGAGGTGATGCATCCATGTTGTATGACACAGGGGACGTGGACTCTGGGTCTTCTTCAGCCACGCGGAGGCCAATGACCGCCCTCCCATCCACTTCCACTGGTGCAACACGTGTCGGCACAGGGATGAAGGATAGGGTGTCCTTCACACCAGGCACAGCTGCCCCTGCACATGTGACCCCTGCTGCCCTCAGTGCTGGGTCTGTTGAGCTGATGCGCCATCTGTGCGTGGGGCAGACAGCTCTCCTCACTTACGTCATTGCCCATGACATCACTTAGCCGCAGGAGACATGGATGATGGAGGGCCCACATGTACGCGTGGGTGGACTACACCAGACCGTCCAATGGTTGTCACCCCCAGTGAAGGTGTGCCTTCAACTGCGCCAATCTCAGACTGACATTCCTGACCCTTTCCCCACCCCCCTGGGGAGTGGCACATCTGACGGCAGCAGTGCACGAGTCCTAAATCGGAGGAGTGGGGGACGCTGACGTCCCGACCGGATGTGACATGTTGGAAGGTGGCTTGCACCGTCAGACTTATGGCCTCCCCTCGCTCACCCCAATATGCGTTTGCATCTGAGAAGCCAGCGCGTGCACAGGCAGCTCCGAGCTCGCACCAGAGAGGCCAAAGAGTGTATGTGTGGGTCCATTTGAACGAGTTGTCTGTCTCGCGGTATAATCAGTGGCGGGACGCCGTCCACCTGCGTGGTACCCCGACTCGAGACCTGGACAACATTGACAATGCATGACAGGCTCCGCAGTCCGGATACACCACCTGCAACACACAGAGGCTGTAGCTGCCCTAGCGGCCCAGGCCGCGTCCAACTGGAGCTAATGGACCCACACATTCACTCTTTGACCTCTCTGGGGCGAGCTTGGAGCTGCTTGTGCACGCGCTGGCTTCTCTGTTGCAATGGCATGTAACGTGTGTGGGGAAATAGGCAATGAGTGCGATGGTGCGAGCCACCTTCCGTGACGTCACTCCCGGGCGCGATGTGTGCGTCCCCCCACTACTTATATTTGACTTGTGCCATGCTGCACAATGAGGATGTGTTGCCTGCGTGATGTGACCAGGAGGAGCGCGCCATGACCTCTCACCCACCATGCTCCACTGCCATCCCGTGCCCTGGATAGCCCGTGCAGGTGGACGATGTTGGGGGTACACCTGGTCGACAGGGGATGTGCGTGCCTTGGCAAGGGCCTGGCGGACGCACAGCAGTATCCAGCATGTCCCCAGAGGGTGGGCTGACGTCTACACCTGATGCAGCATCTTTCGTGTGGCCGCCTGTTGTGCACACACGTGTTCACATTCATCCCCAGACAGGTGGTCTTTACAAATGCCCAAGACAGCGGTAATCTAGTGCTCCCGAATCCTCCCAACACAGTGTGTTTCAACATTGCATGTGCGCACCTACCCGTCACACCCACCCACCTGGGCCAAGCGTAACTCCCGCTTCACATGACACATGTGTGTCTTCCACAGTTGTGCTACTCTCTCAGGGCCGGACCTGCAACTGTCCCGTAGCACACACACAGCACCGAGTCGTACTGGCATCCTGTTAGATTGGTAGGCACACTCACACATCTCCTTCTGACACAGTGGTGGCTGTGATGGATATTGTGACTGCCATGGCAGTGTTGGCTGGCCATGGCAGGGCACACTAACACACATTGCATCCGCGGCACTACGTGTCACTACTCGGCACATCGAACTGGGCACTGTCCCTGGGGTTGATGAGTTATGCCGCCTGTCGATGTAATCTGTGACTGGATGCTGTTGTTCCTGTAGTCGGTTGTATCTGTGTAGTTGATGATTGCAGTTGTTGCAGTGTGTGCTTGGTTAAGTGGGGCACATGCCGTGTATGTGACCTCAGCAATTGCAATGTCTGGTCTCACATTCCAATGTGTTGTACACGTGGCAGGGACTTCACTTCTTTCAGACTCTGCTACTTGTGTGTGTGATGAATCTGCTTTTCTGTGCAACGGATTGACTGCATGTATTTGGTGTTATTTCTGGGTAAATGTATCCGTGTCATGTTTGCGTGCATGCAATGCACAGGGTGTGAGTCTAGCCACAGGTGGACTGGCAGCATGCGCTGAGTATGCGGGCATGTGTGAGCTTACTTGCTGTGTGGCCAGCGGTGTAGGTGTATGTTAGTCTTGTGATGTGCATTGTGCCTGGGCACATGGCCTACTCTCAATGTGTGCATTTGGGAGGTGGTGGTGGGTGGTGTGGGTGGTGTGAGTTTGGGGTGGCGTTGGTGTGTGTGTGTGTTGTGGCCATGTCGACTACACACATATGTTTCCCAGGCCCATGGTGGATGTTTGTAACCGTGTTGAGGTCTGTGTATATGATGAGATGTGTGTGTTGTATGTTGCACGGAATGCAGTGTGTGGGTGTGTCCTTGCAGTTCAGGATGACTCCTACTTGTTATGGTTCAGACGTTGTGTGTGTGCAGGGTGTGTCACTGTCAAGATTGTGCCTAGTTCAATTGTGCATGTCAGATTTTCTGCAGTTCTTACTCATTGTGCAGTGCTGCCCACCCAAACTGATGTCGTGTGTGTGTTTTGACAGGCATTGCTGTGGCATGCTTTTGCGTGGCTCCTACTTTTGGTTGCTGAGTGTGTGGTCAGACTGTGTGGGAAATTGTAGACATGTGTAGGACTGTGCTTTGTATTGACCAGGCCGTCAGTGTTGATGTGATGATCTTTCGGGCACCTTCAGAGTCTGACAAGTCCTGCTCCAGGAGCTGTGGTATTGCACTGTGGCCACTGTTGCGGCTACTCATTTGCGTTGACATCCAATGACAGTGGACTACATGGTCATCTCACGACTGTCGTGTACTTCACACACTCTCATCCTCTCTCATTCGTACTTGTGTTTGTGAAATGATTCAGCGGAGTCACATTTTTGCTTCAAGCCATGTATTTGGACTTACGTCCTCTGTGATGCAGTATAGTGGACACTACTGGCAGCGAAATGCATGTGGAGGATCTACTTAGCATGATTACACATACAAAAGGGGTTAGGGGTAGATGTGATTAGTTGTTGACTGTGGAATGAGGGCTTCAGAGTTACAACTGCCTTGCCCTTGCTATGCTAATGTACATTTGCTAGTTACTGAGGAGCTCTCGACTTTGACACAGACAGTAATCATTTTGCCTACGAGACAGCTTGACATCATAGGTACAGTACATCTCAGTTCCATGGTACAGGTTTACTACAGTAGTTACTCCGACACACGTGCGTGAGGGGTGACATCAGAGCATGAGCCTACGTGCATGCAGCAGCGTGTCACTAGTTGTTGCAATGTGGTGGCTACTGAACATGTCACATTCACTGGGGTCATGTTGTTGGGGGATGCATTTGTTGTCCATGCAAAAGTCCTGGCACGGAAGTACAGACAAAGGTGAGGTGACAGTTCTCACGTGATACAGCTGACAGATTAGTGTGCACTGACCGGTGCATATGTTCATGTGCGCAGGATACATATTATAGCATAGTTGTTCATGCAGTATTGTCCATGTGGTTACTGTACACAAGTCCCATACCTCTGCCTCCCCCTGTTCATGCAGAGATATTGGATGTGGTGAGGAACAGAGAGAATGTCCCGAAAATGTCCGATGTCATGGCAGTGGAGTTGATAGTGTGGTGTTTGTTGCAGGTTGTATGGTATAGTTGTTGTACAGGTAACTGCCCAGTCCGTGCGAAAGCCAAGCATAGGTACGGTGTTGAACATCATTGTTCAATTGGGGGTATTGCGTCGGGGCCCGACGAATTGACAGGTTGTCAGGTATGCGATACCTTCCAGCAGGGCTTCCATGGCATTGGTGTTATACATGGATGCCATCCAATGAAGCGGATGGTGGCTGTCAATGTGTTCATCGTAAGTTGTCCCTTGTAGGAGCCTGATGGGACATGTTGGATGACATTCGATGAAACTGTGATCCAGAATCCGTTGTGTGGAGGCACACATGTCCCATTGCAGTGTGTGTCCGATTGCAGCCACATACGCCATGCCCCCATAGACTGAACAGATCCTGTCGTGTGCGTCCAGGGGGCGAACAGTTGTACCAGGTCCGCCTTTGGACATGCCGGGTTGGAGAGACATAAATCCACAGGACAGTGGAAGGGACACCTCCGACAGTAGAAGACGGGGATGACGCAGCTGAACATTGCGATGCGGTAAGTTACTCGGTAACTTACGTTCAGCATGGCCAGGTTTTCACAGCCCACTATCTGTAGCAGGCTGTCCATGTAGAGCTGCATCTGTCCGGCGTAGTTGGGTAGGTGTGGTGCGACTGCCATTTTGCTACAGGGCGATGTGATGGCGTGCTCCAGCCGGCTGTGCAGTCAGCAGAGTGCACCCTCCGACGATGCTGGGAAATCTGGAATAGTCGTACGGAGGCAGGGTTTGGGTTATAGTAGCTTGTGCGGAGGACACAGGTCCTCATCCCACATGCTTCTATGAATGGTCAAGGTCAGTGGTGTCTGACTCCTTCCAGATTACTTGCATGTGAACCACATGGAGGAGTGGTCTTATTTTTTTTTTGTGGTCAGAACTTTCTTTCATGTTGTGCGCTATCTGCACATTGGACGGTTTCCTCGGCATGCCTCTGTTTGGCTTGTTGTTGGGACAATGGCTGTATTCTCCGGCTTGTTTTGTCGAAATGTGGTTTCAGAGTGGGAATGGAAGGCCATTCAGTGCTATCTGCTTTCCCGTGTGTGGGCGGCACGCTGCGTTTCCGCTATACGTTGGGCCTTGTGTGTGTGTGTTGTAATTGGTAACACCTGTTGTCAGGCACCCGGGTTTTTTCATGTTACGTATTGCATGTATTGGTATTGGGTGCAGGATGGTATTAGTATTTTTGTATGGTACTGGCGTGCCTTTTGCGGACGAGGTACATATTCTGCGGCGTGATGTCGCAGCCGCTGTGTGCTTCGCCATGTTATGCACACAAGGGTGTGTCCTATTTTG
This sequence comes from Calotriton arnoldi, assembly GCA_963921515.1. Lineage (NCBI taxonomy): Eukaryota > Metazoa > Chordata > Amphibia > Caudata > Salamandridae > Calotriton > Calotriton arnoldi. The sequence goes on from CAWUFW010009107.1 coordinate 742,146, forward strand.
GCGTGACGTCACTGCCCTGTTCGGTACACTTGTGTGGCGTCATGTTGGCACCTGTGAGTTGCCGGTTGGGGACATGACTGATGCAGGAATGCCACGTGACATGTGCGTTCAGGGTGGGGCTGGTGTGTGGTGTGTAGTTGTGTGCCTGTGTTATTTGTGTGCGGCCCATGCATGGCGCTGTAGTTGGCCTCTGCGTTGTGCGCATGTGTAGCTGCGTCATCGCCGCTGCGCTGCGTTGCCGTGACGGGGACGTCAGTTCCTGGTCCCGGGTAGTGTGTGCCCGGTTGTTGCGAGTTGTTTCATTTTGCCCGGTGTGACATTTGTGGGTGCAGTGGTGGATGTGTCCTGTCCACACAGGGGTGTCTGGGGGGCCATGTACAGTTTTTCCGCCCTTGCACTGTGTGCGGTGTTTGCGTGCCCTTGTTGTGTGTCTGCCTACCTGCGTCGCCGCAGCGCGTTGACTCCTAGGTGCTGCATCAGGTACAGCATGGGGATGGCCTGGAGTGCAGGATTCATGTCGGGGTGGGCCGCCTTTTTGGTGTCCGTACTCGAGCGGTCGAGTTTCCGCCTTGCTATCTCGTGCGGTGTCTCTTAGCCGGGGGAGCTGTTTGTTTGCGGCATGGTAATATGTACGCCCGGCGGTACGTGATTTCGTCGGACGGTGTGCCTCCATTGGCTGGCGCCGCTACGTGTACGGGCGCACTTTGATGGCGGGCGGCGTCGCGGGCTTACGGGCGGTGTTTGGCTGATTTTACACATCCTAATTGGGCGGGCGTGTGGGCCGCGGCGGGCGGACGGTAACTGGTGGTTTTTGCCTCCGACAGCACGGCGGTAGTGCTTCCGCCCGACATCCTAATGGGCCCCTTAGGTACACGTTCCACCAAGTAATGTGGAACTTAGGTTGCCTTCTATGCCCTGATCTATGCAGCCTTCCCACCCAGGTGTCCTCAAAGTAGTCTAGTAGTGGGCTTATTTTGTCTTCGTTCCTTTAGTAATAGGGGCTCTCTATTAGAATATTGTAGTGCTCTGCTACATCAGTTACAGGTACATATGCTAGTGCTATTAGCTTTTTAATTTGGTAGGCGAAAGTACTGTCTGTAGCATATTGTACACTTAGGGTTGATTTTTGTAGATGTCTCCAGAGACTCTGGTTAAAATGATAATAGCAACCCTGGATTGCTGTGTGTGGATAATTTTTCAGTATAGCATGTATCACGGCTATTTCAAAATCAATAATTATTTTTGAAGGAAAATAATTATTGCTTTCTTCTTTTATTTTAGTGAGTATATCTATGTAGGTAGTTTGCTGTTTATTTGGTAATAGGGCATAGATGAATGGAATATTTGAATGTTGGTACAATCCATGCACTGTGTACAGCTGGTAAAATGGTTTTGGACAGACTTTGAAAGTTCCATCCATCATCCAGGTGTCACATTGCTGTAATTTAACTAAATTGTTTGCAGTAGCAAACATAATTATTCTTTTATCTGGGCATTTGTTATCAAAAAATATAAATTGTTCTTTAGTGTGAGTAATGCTTAATTCTGGTGGAATAACTACTTCTGCAAACGTTTTAGGGGCAGGTATGGTACTTGTAGTTGCTTTTTTTGTCTGGCAATAGTTCTTTTTAAAGAAGCTATGGACGGTAATTGTCCTGATGCATGTTGAGGTACTTTTAATAGTTGCTCTTTTAGTATTTGGGTAGTTGGTTTATCAGTACTAGTGCTTGCTTCTTTTATACTTTCAAGAGCATCTCTAACCTCAATCTCTATTATGTTTGGGGGTGATTATGTTCTTTTACAGAAAGAACAGTAGTTTCATGAGTAGTAGCTCTTCCATAGCATTTGTTAGAGTAGTATTTGCTACACTTCCAAAACACTTTAAGGCCAGTTTGTTTCTCCTGTGTATAGACATACCCCATATAACATAATAACATTTTATTTTTTTGTGACATTACAAATTCTGCACCTTCAGTCATGTTGTTTTGATTTATGCTAGGGAAAATTAAAAAACAAAATTTTTAATATAATAAATACCACATATTTATTAAATACAGTTACATTTCAGTGAATATACTTACAATGTTTAGTTTGATGTAAATAAAATTGTCCAGGAAATGATTTCAAGCTTTATTTTCTATTTTTTGATGTAATTTCTGTTGGGAAGAGAAAACAAACATTTTAATAATTTGATTATATTGTTTGTAGATGATAGGGATTTTAGGGGAAAAGGGTTATTTGGGTGGGTATTTAAGGGTGTTTAATAATTGAAAATTATATACTTACTTTTTAATTGTATTTAGTTGGTTAGTGGTTGTAGAATTATTTTGGATGCTTTTGCTGTTGGCTGCAGAGGAGATAGATAAAAAGAAAATATATATTAGTGAATAACGTTTGAAAAATAATTTTAGGTAGCTTTGGCAAAAATATAATATACTTACATTTATTGTTCTTTTATTGGTGAGAATTTTGAAAATATTTTTCTGGCTTTGTAAGATATCTGTAGAGCTGATATAAATGTAAGGAATGAAAGAATAGTAAATTAGGTCTCAGAAATAATTATTGTTGAAGGGTAGTAGTATTGTTATATTTTAAATACAGTTTTACTTACTTAGTGCAGTTTTAAAGATTTCTTCAGTAATGAAAGTTTTCTTTTAGGAAACAGTTGGGCAGAGTTTCACTTTCTTCTTTATTGTAGGTTAGAAGTGTAAAAGAGATGTAAACATTTGATGTTTATATAGTGTTTATTTAATTGGTTGCTTTATGTTATTGGTGTATTTTAAAATGTGAGTATTTGATTCGTTGAAGTTAATTGTTTTTATTGTTTTGGCTGTTTGTTTCCATATAAGGGAAACGCTAATTAAGAAACTGTTAGTAGAACGTAATTATTTTTTCGTTTTGCTTTTTTTAAATATTTTAAACATTGTTTTGAATGTGAAATGATGCAAGCATTATATATTTTACAGATTTTATTATATTACTGTAATTGTTTGTTTAGAGAAAAAAAATTATTTTTATATATTGATGTGTTTGCAAATTATTTTTTTATGTTGATTAAGTGTTTTATATTGTTTTATAATGTAAATTTATATTTGGTGCTAAAGATATATTTAATTGAGCAGTTTTTCTATAGTCGATATTTTCAAAAAGTCGATAATATTGATGTCTATATTTTGGTATTCGATATTTTTGTTATTTTGTATGTTAATTAAATTTAAACGATATTTAATTTAACGATATTTTGTATTTCGATATTGTGGTGTACGATGTTTTTTATATACGATATTGTGAACTCGATATTTTTGTATTTTTATAAATAAGTATTGGTAGTCGATATTATTGTAGTCGATATTATGACGCCGATATTTTGTAAATACGATAATTTTGTTGTCGATATTATGTCAGTGATCCATTGCTGTGCACTGCTTTCGTAATCTGGCTGCATACGCCTTTAGCATTCTTACTCCGTATAGCATATGGTATTAATTTGCGTAATTGCACAGAACCTTTTATTTGCAGCCATTTCATTCAGTTCCTAGCCACAGACACATAGACTTTCAATGTTGCTTTCTCTATCTTTAAGCATTTTATACAGGCTCGCATTGCACTGAGACTCCATCAGTGTCACTATTGATTCTGCACTTCACCTGCGGCACACATGGCACGCATGAGCAGCTTGCTGGACTACGGCAAATTCTCTGGAAGAGAGCTTTCAGTTTACTGGCTTCGCATCCCCTATCTCATAGCAAGTTGCAGCGTCCTACCAGCCCAGGTACTTGCCAATAACCAAGCAACACACAGAGAATAATTTTACACATCTTTATTCTGCTGCGTTTAAGTCAGAACTCAACATTCTAAGCCTTCCTTCAACTCATCTCTTCAACACTTACGTCACAGGCCTATGGCCTACGGCATACAGTGGGAACCAAAAGAGTTCCAGCATTCTTTTCTTTACAAGACACTACACTGCCCTAAGTCTAGAATGAAGCTGGATTAGAGGATGAGCTAATAGGAGGAAGATGCAGTAATAGGAAATAACGCTTAGGCTGTCCTCTGTTCTGAATGCTTCTCTTTCTAGCGTATTGTGTAGCAAACTTCCTAGGCTCAAGATATGGATATCAGGAGGAAGTTAGCACCCAACAGCTAGATTAGATTGATTTCGGACTTTATCAGGACAAGTAACCTGAGAATAGTTTTTTTATGCGCATGCCTAGCTGATACAGTCCCTTCCGTTCTTTTATTGATTGACAACTTTAAGATTTTTGGTAAAACTTTGAGTGACTTTACAATTAAATTCATTTGTATAAATTAATTTCCGAGGAAAATCACCAGTATATGTCTGTATCAAAACTTTAATACGGATTTCATTGACACACATACAAAGCAGATATTTTCCAAGTAAACAGTCTTCTATAAACTTATATTTGATAGTAAAGAAATGATAAAGAATGCTGGCGGTATGTGGCCAAAACCGAAACACGTGTCACCATTTTAGGGATTTTTTTTCTTTTTTCCCCTCACATATTTTCTAAAACATACAAAGCAAACTGTATTTTCTTCCAATTTCAAAACCTCACGTATAAAAAGTAAACCTAAGAAAATGAACTTATGCAACAAACAAAGAGAATCAACATTTTGCTCAGCAGTAAAAATTAAATGACACAATATGCATTACATAGAAGGCTACTACCTCGGCTCCAATTCCTCCACTCTACTTCAACTGCAACCAAATGGTAGAGTAAAGTTAGGAGATGAATCTAGCTTGTCATAAAAATGCCATTCCTAGATTTTCATTAACAAATATTAATGCATTTTTGGAAATTGGTGGTTTTGGTTCAAATGACAACTTTTAATGAAGGAAAGAACCAAGGTTGATTCTGGTGTTCTCGGTGACATGATGTCATCTGATTACTGTAGACATCAGAGAAGAAAAAAACTCCGGGGCATATTAGCAAGAACGGCGTTAAAATTATCGCCGCTTTAGCGGCAGGAAACTGCCGCTAAATCGGCAATAATGGGCTTGATAATATGCCCTTGAGAATACCAATAGAAGCCCATGTTCTGCTGTGATCCTGGGCTTCTATTGGAATTCTCAAGGGCATATTATCAAGCCCATTATCGCCGCTTTAGTGGCAGTTTCCTGCCGCTAAAGCGGCGATAATTTTAACGCCGTTCTTGCTAATATGCCCCTCCCTTCTTTCATGTAGGCCTTTGGGAAATTGAGCTACCTGCTAAATTAAGATCGACAAAAACGTCAAATTATGTTTTTTTGCATAGTAAACTGGTAGAAAAGCACTTTGTGCAAAGACGAAGAAGACCAGGTCAGAGAAAAGCCATAGGCAAAAAGGGGCAGGGAGTATTTTTAGGAATTGCATTCCTATACTTTTAAAAAATATTTAAGACCAGTCTTACACAATTTGAAAAAAAATCATTTCCGCACACTGGACGTCGGAAATAATTCGTAAACGTGATTAGAAAAGTCAAAGTCTGCTGAGAGTGACATGCACGCTATAAAAGAAAATCATCTCTCACTCATGTGATTGTGTGATTATTAGCACAAACAAATTAACTACAAAAAAACACATAAACGCATAATCTACATTTTGCAAATATAAGTTTTAAATGCACAAAACAAGCTCACCGCTCCTTTGTATGAGGAAATGATTAATATTTCACATTCTATATGTTAAACCATTTGTGTCATTTGTTATTTTGTACAGTACCCATATCCTACTCAGCTCTTCTTAAAACATGACATGATCATAAATCTCTGAAATTTCAAGATCACAACTGCACTCATGTCACATGGTATCCCATTTTAATGTATCACAAAAAGTGCATTTGATGTGATACATCAGCACTGAGGTTAACTCAATGAGTTCCAAATGTAACATGTAACAGCAGAAGAGTGCATAGCTTTGAAAAACATTGTTTGTGTTTTAATGTGTGGCAGGTATAATTGAAAGTTTGTAACTGAATGCATTCGTTTTTATGTTTAAGACTTTTTATTGATTTCCAAAAGTTTAACAAGGAAGGTACTCCAAAAAAATAACTTCAAAAGAAAATAATACACAAATACTCTCACCTACAACCACCGGCCGGTGAGGCTAGAACTATGCATTTATACAAAATAGTCATATACACCTTCACAAAGGGAACACATCATATCCTTAAAAGAAAAAGAAAAGAGGGGTGGGGAGGGGGCAGAGGGGCGATCGTATGCGGAGGAAGGAGCCCGCACGCCGTCCATTGGTGCATAGCTACCAATTGATGCTGCTATAGAGTGTCCCCAGGGCCGGAACCCCCCACGGACTGGGTCACATTGTTAGGTTCTTCGGGTTCCAAGCATAGCAGCTTAAGGTAGACCGGGCAAGTCAGCTCTCTAAACTCCCTGCTAAGATAGCAAATACAAGGACCCCACATCTTATCAAAGCGCGGTAGTTGATTCTCTGCCACCGCCGTGAGCTTTTCCATTCCCAATAGCTCCCATAACTTGTGCAGCCAATCGGTATGGTGCGGCACCACATTCGGACCCCATCTAACTAACAATGCCTGTTTTGCTGCGCATAAGGCTAGTGTAATCGCGCGTCCTTTTTGGGATCCAAGCGGGTACGGTAATGGATTAGGGAGACCTAGGAGGATATAACTCGGGAACCTGGGGAGTTCAGTGCAGGACATTTCATCCACAGCATCTAAGATTCCCTGCCAATACGTCTGTATGAAAGTTTGTAACTGAATACATTCGTTTTTAAATGTATCCTCAATACCACAAACATCCTTTGCTTTCAGGTAACTGGCAAAGAGGATCAATATAAATGTGTTCTTTATATATTACTTTATTATATCCTGATGTATTACTTAATGACCTTTCTTGCATTTATTAATAACTCAGCAAACTATGTACCTTCGCCTTAAAACTTCAAAATAGACCCACTCATATTAAAGTCAATGGTATGAATATGGTTGTGATATCACTTCCTTTAATAAGGGCACTTCATTGCACATTGATATGACTAGGATAATTACCCTTCTGTACTACCTTCTCTGTTACAATTCGTGCCCTGATATCCTTGGTCAAGTAGACAGCTTTGGTGTCTGGCACCTGTTGGCTGAATTATACAGATTTGTAAAGGGCTGTTTTTGAGCAGGCTTCAGGAACTTGAAGACTTGCAATCATTACTGTCATACACTTTCAATTGGGCTTCTGGCTCATGGATCAGGGTTTTGTGGTGCTGTTAATTTGGCCTCAATGGAGCAGCTCATGTGCATTGGTGTCGATTCACCAAAATGCTAGGGGTAGCGGAAGTAACATCACATATCCTTTGACCTTTATGACAACACACGAAGTGACATCATATGACCTTTAACCCTGGGAGAGTAAGTCAGACCTCTTCTAGAAGGTTTCTTCCCCCAAGAAGTTTTTGAAAAGAATTGGGTGAATTTTAAAACATCATTTTTGCATAAATTTGCTAAAACTCCATATGCGTTGAAAAGACTCCCATTAAATATTCAAATCCTTTCATAGCGTGCCAAGCCAAGGAAACCAGGCATTCCCAAGAGATGATCCCATTTTTTCAAAATGTGGTATTGGTGCCCCCAGGTGTTAAAAATCATTTCCATTATGCCAGGACCAGCATTTTGTCATGAGTGTCCCCTTACATCCACATAACACATATGACCCTTATGTCAGGAATTATCTCAGTATGTTGGGGCCATCATTTTGTCATGGTTATCAACCTCCCATATGCCGGGTTACGCATCTTTATTCAAAGAATTAGCTCTATTGTGCTTGTAGCAGCATTTTGCCACTGGTGTCCACATGCTGAGAATTTCTTTAAGTATGCTAGTATTTTTTCATTCGTATCCTATATGCTATGAATTATCTTTAATATGCTTGAACCAGCATTTTACCATTAGTGCCCTTTATGCCATGAATAAAGCCCAGTGTCCAAGAGCCACTAATTTGTCACAGGTGTCCGTCATGCTAAGAATTCCTGCAAGTATGCCAGTTCAGTATTTCGCTTTAAGGGTCTCCATAAGACTATAATTACGTCAGTATGCAAGAGCAATGCAAAGCTCGGAAACCTCACATCACATTCTCACTCACACTCACATTCACCTACTGACACTCGGGGCCATATGTACAATGAAGTGGCGGAGAGAGGCGTTAGCCTTCCTGGCTTAGCGCCTCTCTCCGCCACTTCTGAAACGCAAGGCTGCACCATATTTACAAGAATGTGGTGCAGCCTTGCGTTTCCCCCTGCGATGGCGCTAAGTTTAGCAACTTAGCGCCAACGCAGGCGCCCTTGCACCATAATGCAAGGGTGTCTGCGTACAGGGGAGAATTGTTTATGTGTAGGAAGGTGTCTCTTCCTGCACATAAACAATCATAAAATGCCATTTTGGCACTGTCATGTGTGCTGCTTCGTGCAGCACACATGAAAGTGACAAATGGCATTTTTTTAAAGGTTTGTTTATGTACAGGAAGGGACACCTTCCTGTACATAAACAATCCGTGGAAATAGCAAAAACAAGGAGAAATAATGCATTTCTCTCCGTTTTGCCAACTTAAGACCAGGTGTTACCTGGTCTTAATTTTGGCGTTGCCTCCTATGTACGCCACACTTGTACATAGGGGGCAGCGTCAAAATGAATGGGTGTTGCGGTGGAACGCCCACCGCATCACCTACCTCCCACCCCTTTCAGGCTAACCATAGTGTGAAAGGGGACATTATTTACAAGACAGTGTTAAGCCACGTTAAGTGGCTTTACGCTGCCTAGTAAATAAGGCGTAGCCCCTATCGCCACCACAATGTTGACGTTGTGGTGGCGATAGGGGCTTGTACATATGTCCCTCATTCTCTCAACAACTCTTACTCTCACTCATTCATTCTACATAATACTCATACACCCACTTACACTCATTCTTAATCATTTTTACTCACTCACTTGGATTCACTCTTAATCTCACTCATTCTCACTCACTCATACTTACAGGCACTCAGGGCCAGGTGAACTAAACCGGGAGAATGTGTTAGTGTGGGATTTACTATCCAATGCAAATCAGGTATCCCAAAGTACCTCAAAGTTGAATTATGCGTTGCATTGCGTTACTTTGCATTACTTTGCGCCAAGGAGGCGTTCCATGAGTGGTGTATGGGCATTCCCATGCAACCATCCAGGGGTTTTGATGCAAATTCCTATTTATAAACATTGGTAGATAGGAATTTGCACCAAAAGTTTACTCCACCTCCTCGAAACAGGTGTAAGGAGAAAAAGGTTTTTATTTCTCTTTTTTCCAATTTTGCATGTGTGCTGCATTATGCAGCACACGTACAAAGTGGAAAAAGCCTTAAACATAGTTTCTATAATGGAAGGGATCCCTTCCTTAACAAAACCAATGCTTCAGAGAATGTGCACACCCTTGCACTATGAAATTCTTTTTATTGTAAAGAGAACAATCATGCATAGTACACCAACACAAACACAGGTCAGTATTTCCTTCAATATGTTCCTCCCAATGGAGGCGTTTCCCACAACCCCCCTCGTTTTACATGTCCCCACTCTATATTTATCAACGATTCCTCTTACAATGCATTCACATAGGCTGTGCTGGCCTTTTCTTAGTTCACTGCTGGCTGTCATCCCATGGTTACAATCCTCTGTACTTAACCCATGCTCCCCATACTTTGTCCCATTTTCGTGGGCAGCCCCGGCTCTGGTAGATTGTTTTCTATGCTGCACAACACCAGTCTAGATCTTGCTCCCATTCCCTCACCATTGGTGGTTGTGGCTTCCCCCATGCTCTGGCAATATTTCTTCTGGCAACTATATCTGCTAGTGTCAACCAAAGTCTGGTGTGCCTTGGCCAACCCATTTCTCCCGTAACACATAGCAGGTGCCACCGGGCCTCCACTGGAACCTCCAGCCCCATCACCCTGGACATCACAGCTATAGCTGCCCCCCAGAATCTCTGTACTCTTGGTCAGTTCCATATTGTATGGAAAAAAGGTACCTATCTCCCCGCATCCCCTCGCGCATTTTTTGAAGTCGCCTTTGCCCATTGCATAGAGTTGCGATCTAGTGGTGTAGGATCAATGTATTTTTCTGATTTGTATCAGTCTGAAGCGTGCCCTTCTAGCTACCTCCTTGGGGCTCTGTGTGACTTCCATCCAGTCATCGTCCTCTAAAATCCCAACATCGGTTTCCCATGTTTCCATAAGGGTTAGTAATGGATCTGGAGTATTATTCATAATTCTTTTATAGATAAGGGAAGCTGCCTTGTCTGGTATTGGGTCAGCCAGTATTCTATCTTCAAGGGGAGCTGCCTCAGGTATTTGTTCTCCCTGGCTCACGTGTGTCCTCAGAGCATGCCTAAGTTGTAGTTAGCGGAAATTCTCAGTGTCTGACATCTGGTATTCTAATTGCATTTCCTGAAAGTCCACCATTTTTAGTTTTTTCCAAATGTCCCCAAGTGATTCAATGCCCAGGAGTGCCCACGCGCTGAATCCTTTTAATTCACAAACTTCCTTCAGAAGGTTACTATCCCATAGGGGAGTGCGTTCCGTTAGTCTACCTTCCCAGCCCAGAAATTTGGTTGCCTCTCTCCATATATCCACTGTTGTCTGTGTGTGTGTCGGCAGTCTGCCTGATGCTTTTTTACTATATAGGGCTTCTAGGTAACCTCTCGTCCCATCGCCCAGCGGTCTACTCGGTCTGCCGGTTCATCTCTCACCCTTGCACTATGGCGCAAGGATGTCTGCATTGGCTGCCAAAAGTGCGCCAGCACACGGGAAGAAGAAAAAAATGCATCATATCTTAGCAGATATGGCACATTTTTCCTCTCTTCCTTTGACACAAGGCAGTAAGCAACTCTGGTGTAGAGTCGACTTGCGTCAAAGAATAGTAAATCTGGGCCTCGATTGCACACAATCTCACTCACTGCCTGCCACTGACTGTCATTCACTTTCACTCACATGTATGCTCTCTCACACATAAACACACTCTCACTCTCAAGCATGCACACAACATACATTTTAAACCATTTTTACTTATCAAAGCTGCCACCAAAGGTCAGTTTAAGTGTGCTCCATTTTTCATTACACTAATAGTGAATAATTAAGCGTTAGGCCGCGAACTCCGCTCCGCTGGCGGAGTTCGCGTATTTTTTCCCACTCTGTGCTCCACTTGGAGGGCGGAGTTCATCAGGGACTCCGTGTCCGCCACGTAGCGGAGTTTGCTGGCGGCATCTGGGGATCGCAGTGTCTGGCTGGTCGGCATGCAACCATGGAGTGCATCTCTCCATGGCCCTGCTCTCCCTGCCGGTTGCTGCTATGCTGGGGCGTATGCTGCTGGAGGCTGCTCGGGTAGCCCCCTCAGGATTCGAGGGGGAGCTCTTGTTCTGGGATTGGCTGAGAGCATGTGTTTGAATTGTTCATTGGCTACGGTACACTAGACTGTGTGTTGCTGTCTGGTATTGGCTGGGGAGGTTTACCGGAAGCGGTGTTTCGCTGCTGCACACCGCACCCCATGGTTTCTGCCTCAATGCAGACTGGGTGACATTGTGCAGAGGACGCAGTGGCTGGGGATTACTCCGTGGATATACTTTGTTTCCATTGGGCATGCGACGTGGGAGAAAATCCTCTGAGGTGAGTGGCCCGGGACACAACAGTGTGAAGTGGGTGCTGCAGCAGACACGGATGCCAAGAGGAGTGCATCTGGTGTGCTTTGCGAGCCTCGTGGTGGATGCGGCGAGTTGATTGTGGTTTTTTCACTAGGGGTCTTGGAGGCATTTGAGTCCTCCTGGGCTGGGACCACTAAATCCCTTCTTGAGTGCGCGTTTGTGTTTTGTGTTTAGTTTTTGCAGTTGCAGAGTGGTGCAAACTCGACCCGAGGGTGTATTGAGGCGTGACCCCTGGTTGCATTGCAGCGCACTCCCTTCTCATGGAGGGCACTGTCTCATGTTTGCTTTTTCATACATTATTTAGTGTTCGCAGGACTTGGGGTGTGCTTTTGCCCTGCAGATTGTGAACACCGTGGAGGGGAGGTTTGTCCTGGCACAGGCTGCAGATGGGTGTCTGTGACTCCGAGACTCACACGCTAATTTTGTGGGAACTGGAGTTGTGAGGTTCACTTTACAGTCTACAAGTTAGGTATTTCAGCATGCATCATGAGATACATTGTTGTGTGGACAGGTTGGGGCTCATGGCGGTATTGGTTTGGTCAGCTGGGTTTTTCGACGGGGAGTTAGAATGGTTTGGAATTTGGACCCAGCGGCACTCCACCGCACGCGGAACTCTGCGGAATTTCACAGTGTTTTATGCTAACTCTGCAGAATTCTGCAGAGTACACTTCTGCGAGCTCCGCCCACCCTTATGAATAATAGAAAGTTATGTACTATTAGTATAGTGAAACCCTGTCAGAAAATAAGGAAAACAGAGTCACAGCTGTATTTTTGGCACTGGTTTTGCCATCTTTAAGACCAGGAGTCACACAGGCAGTGGCCGGGGTCTCAAGGGACCCCTAAATGACGTCCATGCTCATATGACGTAAGCCTGTAAATAATTTGATGAGTTGGACTCCCATACATTCTCCTACACTTGTGCCTTCACCAGTGCTCTTGAACATGATAAACCACAAATATAAAGACGAGTCAAAGGAGAACGTTGAGAGACATATAATAAAAGAGGTCAAAGTAAAAAAAAAAAATGACAGAGAAAGGGATAAATCAAATAATACAAGCAGACACAATGGAAAAAAATAGAGGATGTCTAAAAGATGAAAAAAGAAAGTGACAGCAGGAAAAAAGCTGAGCTCAAAAAGGGTAATAGAAAAGGAGAGAGAAGATACATCAATAGAAAGAGAAAGAAAATGGAAAGAAAACAGAAAAACCTCAAAAGTTGAGAGTTAAAAAAGGTAGAGAATGCAGACAAAGAGGACAGAACGAGAAAGAGTAGAAAAAGAATAAAGGAAAATGAAGAATTTAACAGTAAATATCAACAAAAACCTGTGTATATGTCTATATATATATATATATATATATATTAAAGGGGAGGCCCAATACGCATTTTCCACATGCAATTTTCCGTAGGGATTCTAGACACGACTACAGCCTGAAACACTGAATGGAATTACATCAAATTTGGTAGAAAGCTACATATTGGTGTAAAAGGAGTGCTGTTTGTAATTTGGTGTAAATCTGTTCAGTAGTTTTGGAGTTATTAAAGTAAAAATATTTAGGCATAGCTAGAGTGGTGGATCCACCGAGGCGGATCCTTGATCCAAAAGCAATGCCATTATTGGTTGGCCGCAACCTGAGAGGAAAGTTGCAGCCACAATTTTGTGCATCAGTGGGGGAAATAAAATTTAAAAGTGATAGAAGGGGTCAGGGTGGAGGTACCCTGATCTCACGGGACTGATAGAGGAGTCTATGAGGGGCCCTTCATGGGCAAGAAACTGTCCAAACATTGTCACATTTTTGTGAGTGAATGAGGGTCCACGGCTCCATTGTGGTGCTCAATGTGACCCCCTGTGTGCTCCACGGTAGATCTGCAGATCCAGACCCTAATTAACAAACACATACACCCACTAACAGACCCCCACACCTACTCACACACCCACTTACACACCCACACAACCACTCAAACATCCATACAGCCACTCACACATCCACTCACAGACCTAAAAAAAACTTACTCACCCACTCACAGACCCACACAGCCACTCACACACCTATTCACACAACCATTTACGCACCCACACAACCACTCACACACCGATACAGCCACTCACACACCCACTCTCAGACCCACAAAACCACTCATGCACCCACTCACAGACCCACACTGCCACTCACACACCCATACAGCCAATCACACACCCACTCACAAACCTACACAACCACTCACATGCCCACTCACTGACCCACAAAACAACTCACACACCCACTCACAGACTGACACAGCCACTCACACACCCATACAGCCACTCACACACACATACAGCCACTCACACACACACTCACAAACCTACACAACCACTCACACACCCACAGACCCACAACACCACTCACAACCACTCACAGACCCACACAGCCACTCACAGACACAATCACACACTTACTTATACACCCATGCAACCACTCACACACCCACTGACACACCCATACAGACACTCACACGTCCACTCACAGACTGACAAATCCACTTACTCATTTACTCACAGACCCACACAGCCACACTCACACCCATTCACACACCAACACACATCCATTTACACACCCACACAACTGCTCATACACCCACTCACACACCCATTCAAGCACTTACACACTGACTCGCAGACCTGCAAAACCACTCACACACCCAGTCATAGACCCACACAGCCATTCACACACCGGCAAAACCACTCACACACCCACACAGCCACCCACACAGCTACTCACACACCCACACTGCCACTCCCACACCCACTTACACACCCACTCATACACCCACTCACACACCGATATAGCCACTCAACCACCTACACACAGGCAGTAAAACACTTATGGAAATTGCAATAGCATATGTTTGTATTTAATGTGTTGTTTTTTTTTTTTTTACAGAGTTTTATATAGCGCGAACTTGACCCAAAGGTATCGGGTATCAGAGTGCTTTACATAGCACCAGTTGCGTTACATGAGGACACATTCATTTTTTTTTTGTTAGGCACGGGGAGATTAAGTGATTTGCCCAGAATCACAGGATGTTCAGCGTCATTGCCGAGACTCAAACCCAGTTCCCCAGATTCAAGGTCGACCGCCCTAGCCATTAGGCCAACTCCTCTCAATTAGTATTGAATTGGTGCTTTTGGTTAAGAACGAATCGCAAATCCATACAATTTCGTAAAAAAAGAAAGATTTGGTGCATTGCATTAATGGAAAGACTACATAAGTTACCCTACCTTAATTTTGTAATTTTTAGTTTTAAATATATACTAAGAGGGAATGTGCGAATAGAATGTATTTATAAACTTGTGAAAATGTACATTAGTGCTTTGAACTTATGGGCCAAATTGTAGTACAATTTATATTAAAAAAAACTGTGACATTCACTAAAAAAGCTAAGGTTACAGGGACCTTATAGTTAGGAAATTGAATTTTAAAAAACTTAGAAATTTACTGAAGAAACCAGAGGTTAGAAGGACATTATTGTTAGGAAACAGAATTAAAAAAAACTTTAGGAATTCACTGAGAAAAACCAAAGGTTACAGGGGCATTATGGTTAGGTTCAGATTTTACACACGCAAAACCATAAAAATTCAGCAGTTATTTTTATCTGAGGTAACTATAACTTACGCCCCCTGTAATGCACTGCTTATGACCTCACATATTACATCACTGATTACATGGTCAGTGACATGACTGATGACATCACTTATGACATCTCAAGAAGTCCAGTTTATGGACCTGGCCTGCTCTTTTGACAGCGTGGTCAGGTACAAACTTTGGGAAGTGTTAGAACTAAAGGGACTGGATTCTGGCTTGTGTCTATTCTACACCCCCTCCATATGGATTTAACTGCCTCTGTTAGATTTGGGACGATTGGTGAATGTAGTGAGCTCTTTAGCCTGTGCCGAAGTGTCTGGCAAGGTTGTGTTTTGGCGCCAATTCTATTTTTTTTTAAATATAATAACGAATCTACACTAGTGGGCAAAGGGAAGGATATGCCAACCGTGAAAGGGCGGAGTGTCCCTGTTCTTCTTTATGCTGATGATGTTGTTCTATTATCTAGAACAAAGTAACTATGGCAAACAGGGAATGGTCATTCACCTGTGCCGTAGGGGCAGAGAGGTAAACAAGGTGGGTGTACGTCCTCCCGTGTTAAATACAATTCCACAAAAAGTAACCCACGAACCAGTGAAGGGTATTTACTAGTTCTCACACTTAACCCTGGACGGTTAGATCTTGGAAGAACCTATATGAAGCAACTAGTCACTAGCCACAAGGGAGTGGGGAAGGAAGTACTTCCTTTTGTTTATATTACCCTCACACACCCTAGTGGTGTCATGCTTCATCATCGGGTCACCCTGACCCCTAAAAGTCAGGGTGGGCTCGACCGTATTCCAGGGAGCTCTTGATGTAAAATAGCCAGGGGGAGTTAAAGATTAAAAATCCGCAAGCAGGTCCCGGTATCCCTTTATTCTTGGATCTGCCAGGGATATTAAAAATGTTCAATATGGGGGGGTCAGTGGGATTTTAATGGTCCTATGACCCTAATGCCAACATGTTTCAGTCCTCGGTTGGCCCGCAAGGGTCCTGCACTTTCATCAGGGCAAACAAGAGGTGTCCTCCCTGGTAGGAGTAAAAGGGGAATTCCCTATTCTACTTTAATGGTTCGAGGGCAGAAAGCTGCTCCTTCGAGCGACCCAACCTATTTGTATTTTGAACTTTCTTTACTCCATCTGTAAGTAAGAAGAAACAAAAAGAAAGAAAAGAAGGTCATAGTATAACATTGTAGTATACACTCAGCTCTTCCCATGTGTGATGTGCTTGTGATGACACCCATGCTTTCACGACAATTGGGTGTGCCGATGACATCACTCAACATACCAAAATAGTATGTGCTTCCAGTAGTTTATCACAATACCACACGCAAATAAGTGGTATATATAGTGATGTGGCGATTAAGATCGCAATCTGTCGGTATTCAAACTTCTATGTGCACGTGGTCACTTAAAAATCACTCTGGTGTCACTCACGATAAAACACACCATGCTCAAGTCACTCGCTGCGTTTATTCATTCATACCATTCATGCAACACTCTCTCCCTTACCCCTCTTTGGGAGAGTATATGCATCACTGAGGACTCCGGCATCAGGGGGTAGCTCTTTAGTCAAACTCTGTCGGTATTTAAGATATGCGCCATAGATGCCAGTGACTTAAAAAGACACCCTCTTCTCCACAGGCAACCAGTGTAGACCATGCAGTAAATGAGACACTGGTTTAAACTTGGGAATTTTCAGATGTGTCCGTGCTACAGCGTTCTGAAGAGACTGCAATTTCTTTTATCAGATATTTGGAGGTCCCAAGATAGAGTGAGTTGCAGTAGTCCATTTCAGATGTGATGAGGACCATCAACACCGTCTTCTGCAAGTCAAATGGAATGTACGAGAGGACTTTTTGGAGAACACGCAGCATGAAAAAACCTCCTGACATTATTGCATTGATTTGAGCAGAGAAGCACAGTTTAGTGTCAAAAATTACTCCCAGGTTTTTTGCCTTCTGCACAGGCTTTGGAAGGTTGCCCAGCTCTGCCGGCCATCAGGACGCATTCCAGAAGGAGGTCTCATTCCCAAAGAGTAATACCTCCGTTTTGTCCGAGTTTAATTTGAGGCAGTGGCTCCGCATCCAACTCGCCACTGCCGTCATACAACTGCAAAAATTTACAGCATCTTTCTCAACCTGAGATGAAATGGATACCTCTATCTGTGTATCATCCGCATAGGACAGTACGGTCAAACCGAAACTGTGGATCAGCTGCACCAGGGGGGTAACATACACGTTAAAAAGACTGGGACTGAGTGCCGAGCCCTGCGGCACCCCACAGGGGAGCGAAAAAGGGTTTGATTTTGTGTCTCCCATCTCCACCCACTGAGTTCTGTCTGTCAGAAAGGGCCTCAGCAGTGTCAGTGCAGAATTCCTAAAACCTAAAGCAAATAGACGCTTAATAAGTAGCGCATGGTGGACCGTATCAAAGGCGGCGGAGAGATCCAGGAGGATTAGAGCCACTACGCCGCCTTTGTCCACCCTTATTCTCACCTCCTCTGCTGCAGCTACCAGAGCTGATTCCGTGCAATGGTTAGCTCTGAACCCATATTGGGCATAATCTAGCAGTTGATGCGAGTCCAGAAACGCTAGAATTTCTTTGTTCATGGCCTTTTCTAGCAGTTTAGCAGGGAAAGGAAGTCGAGAAATTGGTCTGTAGCTTACCACAAGCTTGGGGTCCAAGGGGGGTTTCTTCACTAGGGGAAGGATGGAAGCTTCTTTCCAGCTGTTTGGGTAGTGCCCGGAGCTAAGCACCCCATTTAATAGGACTCTAAGTGCTGGCCACCTTGTTTAAAAAAAACATGTCCAGGCGTTCCCAGAAACTTCCTGTTTTCTCTAGCTCCAAACGAGACAGAAACTCTCTCGTGCAGCGCCCCTGTGGGGCTCATGTCTTGTTCACTGTGAATGTCCTCCATTGGGTATGGAGGGTTAGGCCGAGGGCCACCACACTGGAGAATCATATTTAGATTCAAGACCCTCTTTGAAGCACGGAGGGTAAAGGCCCCACTTGGGTATATTTAGGAAGAAGAAATGAGTGACAGGAGCGAGAGGACTGACTGTGTATTTCTTCTGTGGATTGTGAAAAGGCATCTCATCTGGAGTGAGAGGTGAAGCAAAGATTCATTTGAACCTGAGTGACCCGGTGCTTCTGGTCGGTTGGCATGAGACTAATACTTTTGCAAGATAGCTCAGTGACTTACTGCAGAGCGCCTTGTAAATCAGGCTAAGTACTTTTAAAGATCAATCTTTATTTTATAGGGTTCCATTGGAGGGTTTTTATAGATGGTGTGATGTGATGATGTAATTTCAAACAAAATAGCTGACATGTTGCATAGTTTTGAACTTTATGGAGTTTTTAGAGAGAAATGTTGGGTAAATCAATATTTATGATGGTGATGCAATGCACGTAGGACATGAACAGAATGAGGATTAAGGAGAATTTCTGAGAACAGTGGAGCAATGGCAGAACTGCTTTCAACACACATAATGGTGGTATGCACAATTATTTGGAGGTAAATGATAGCGCCCAATCAAAGACCACTCTCTAGTTGCATACTTTATCCAGCATACTTAGGGAAGTGCAGTGGCGGCTGGCACAGATCGGGAGTGGCATGGCGGGGAGTGGGAGGAAGGGGGTAAGTAAAAATTAAATTTCACTTACCTCTGTGCGGCGTCCTCCTCGTTGCAGCTCTCCTCCTCTTCCCTCCCTCTGGCCGGAGCAGGAAGCACCCAGGCTCACCTGAGCCAATTACAATGCTGCAATGCAGCGTTGTGATTGGTCTGAGCGCCATGGTTGGGCACTCTGGAATGGAATTGGGGGCCTGGGCATGTTCTCCACCCAGGCTCTAATGCAGCCTCGGTAGAGAGCATGCTAAGTGCCCATGACTGTTTGGCCGGCCCCAGACAGCCGGCCATACATTCATGCCCACTTAGGGAGTGCAAACCACTCCTCCCCCTGCTCTGCGAGTAGAGCAGCCCCGCCTGCAAAGCTGCCACAACAGGAAAAAGTAAAATTATAATAAAGTTGAGTTATTATCATTTTATTTTTCCTTAACCTGCTGAAAAGCAGTGGGGCGACGCACCTCCGCCTTAGCGGAGGAGCCGCCACTGAGGAAGTGCCCAGGTCCTCTAACCAAAGTAAAGAGAATAGGCAACCATTGACTGGTCCAGGGTGCCAGTTTTTCACTATTGACGCTGATCCTGTATTTTCCGGGCCCACTTGCTTACCATTGGTCCTCTGATGGAACTTTTTCTCCGTCTGAGAGGTGATGGGAGTTAGCATTAACATCGATCAAAATTCAATTAACAATCCAACTCATTTGGCTACACAATGAGGGCCAGGAATTGGTAGCTTGGGTTAAGAAGATTTATTACAAATTAATAATCAAATTCAAATAAGGTACTCTCAGCACCATGCTGTAGAGGTACAGAAAAACAACTGGGATTCCCAGAGGCCAAAAGAAATTAAGTCAAGTTAGTATCAAACAGACAAGCAGTTCTGTCACAGCAATACAAAACAAAAGCATCAGAATCCGGTGCTCACAGAACAATCTAAGACTCTCTCTCCTATACATTAGTAATCTAAGAATTCAAAATCCAGAGGATGGTTTAGGTGAAGGAATCTTAGCAAATCAAGGAAACTCCTTAAAGGAAGTCATATCAGGATATCTGTGAGGGCCTGCACTTGCAAAGCGCAACATCCAGTTAGGCTACCTTAAGAGTCAGACATCTTAAAATAGGCTTTCAATCCATTCGAAGATGGCCACCTATATGTGCACATGCACATGGGCAGCCATCATTGAATGTTTCTGTTAAACTTTATTACCAATGCATCCGAATACGGCAGCATATATGTGCCTCCAATAAACATGTAAAAACATTTAAATGAAATAGCATTGGCAAAGCCAATAGTCTGGCAGCCAACTTCAAACCGATTGACTTTGCCAATGCTTGCTCTCCTTCCAATGGTAAACCTATGAAAGACAGTAAGACAAGTTGTGAAGGTTGCCAGACTTATCTTTAAGCTTGATGTGGAACTGTGCATTGTGCATGTGATATACATTTTATAGGAGTGTAAGATGTCAATAAGGAGGGACCATGTAAGCATTGAATAGGGTTGTAGCAGGGCAGTGGAGTGGTTTGAGTTTGGATTGATGGGTGCAAGTTTGCAGGAATTAAGTAAACTTTGGCAGTGCTGTTCCTTTATGCCATCCAATGTGGACTGGCTTTCAGTTAGCACCTGATGGCTGATAGTATCATAGACAGTTGAAAAGTCTAGCAAGATCAAGACAAATTAAGTGTGAAATAGCAGGCTTGTTTTCTGCTGAGTGCAACAATGCATTTGCAGTGCATGATATGTTTTACTCTATGAACTAAATAAGAGAGTGTTAATAAAATAACCGTCCACATACAATAAAATTATTAATTGTTGGTGCGTAATATTTTAAAAAGGATCTGTTGAATTTTAATAGTTTTGTATCTTGAAAACTCTACATATTTGTTAGGATTAGAATAATGTTTGTATCACTGTTGCAAAATATGAAAATTACAAACCAAAATAGTCACAGAATGTGGTGCATCTTTTGCCTTTAGTTGCAAAATACAGCCTAGTTATTTCCTAAGATTGGGTCACATTTACCAATTTTTCACACAGCACTGCACTGCACAGCACAGCAACCACATTTTCTGTGCTACGTTGCACAAGAAGAGAACCACAGCACAGTAATATCTACTAAGATTGGCCTGCTGCTGCTGTCATCCCTTACCACGGTGCACAAACAGACTGGCTGGCTGGCTTGACGCATAACCTTGCACCATTGGTGTAGAGGTGAGTGTGTACTGTCTCTCGTAGAATTTGTACTGAGAGAATACCCTTCCAGTACACAATCTTATGCCTAGACAAACTCAGAAGGATCCCACCCATTGGATGTGAACTTTGCACTGCAGCACACTTGCAATGCATGATTTCTTTGACAAATTAGTTAATTTCCTCTTTTTAAAACATGCATCAAGGAAGTGTTAATATTTGATCCTAAACACAGTCTGAGCATTTCAGTAGAGCAGGGTCAAGGCTGATTTGCATATGGCTGGGCCCAAACTGAGGTGGCATGGTGTGCAAAAGAACGATGAGTTGGAATGCTCCTCGAGCGATTGTCAGTGGTTAGACTTTTTGCAAGCATTCCTCCTGTCACCTTTTGTTTGTTTGATGTTCTGTTTTCTAGGGCCACTGCTCTCAGCATGTGTACCTTGCATCCAGTCTGTGACAAGGAGTTACACTACTTAAGTGTAATCTTTATTGAGCCAGCTAGTACATCTTCTATTCCTTAAGACATTAATTTCAAGATATGTATCGTACAACCAGAAAAACAATTCATTGTTTACTTCCGGAGATATCGGTCTTCAAACATCTGTAGTATAAAGGGGTGGGCAGAATTCGCTGGTTTTCACTCCGCGGTATTCCATGGAGTTACCTAAAAACTCCACGAGATTCTGCGGAGTTCTGCAAGCGGCTGAATTTGCTACGTAGCAATGCTTGTGCTGATTTGTAGCGCCGGGAGCTTGTCTTGCGCTGTAAAATCGGCTCTAACGGCATTACATGGTGAGCCAGAGGCCGCTGCTTCTTTCCAGGGCCGGACTGGCCGTAGCGGGCACCGGGCAGTTCCCCGGTGGGCCGCTAGGGTGGGGGCCGTTTTTGTTACTGGGGGCCGGCAATATCGGCCCCCAGTAACAAAATCTGCCGAAACCGGCCGTAGCAAACAGCTCGGCCGCACCCCCTCTCCCCTCCTGGGGGCCGGACGAGCAGTTTGCCAGGGCCGGTTTCGGTTCCCAGTCCGGCCCTGCTTCTTTCTGCCCCTCAAGTAGATTTTCTACTTGAGCAGCAGTTTTCTCAACGCGAGCAGCAGTTTTCTCAACGCGAGCGGCAGCTTTTTCAAGGCAAGCGGTAACAGCCATCCACGACCGCCCGCACTGAGATATATATAATTGTGATTATCACTAAATGATGCTCTTTACTTCTTGAACGATTATTTTCAACATCGGTATCTTCCTGCGATGCCACTATGCGGCCTTCTCTATTCCTTGAATGATTATTTCCAGCATCTAAATCTTACACTCCTTATGAGTTCACATTCTCTATCAGTGACAGACACCTCTCTCAACATCACTTTGAAAACTCGGGCAATGTTTTCCTGTCAGAGGCATAGCTTTGTGCACCCTTTAGCAGATGCACTCAACCTTTGCTGTGTCCATTTGCCTGACTCGCGTGTTATGCTGCCAAACTCCAGCCTCAGAGGTTCACTGTACAAAGCAGCCATTCACTTTAACACACTCTTCAGACACCCAAGCCTGAGCCCTCAAAGCTGATGATTTCACACTGCGCGCGTGCACGCACAGCGGCCGCTGTAATCCTCTCTGAATAGCTCTCTCAGTCCCAAGATTGTGAGCTGTTCGTGCCTCGGTGACCTGAGGTGAAATGAATTCCTGGTAACGACAGGCTTTGCAGGGATTAGCTCTGAACAACTCCTGCTCCTGGCAGTGAATCAGCTGTGCTCTCACCTCTGAGAGGCAGGGTCTTCCAAAGGCCAGGGCAGCCTGCAGAGTCTGAGAGAACTCAAAATTAACCCGAGCAGCAAATAAAAAGTTGCCCTCTGGTTGCTCATGGGTCGTAGAGGGAAGGGAAGCTGCAGCGGAAGGAGGGTAGCAGCAGAGCAGTATCTGTGAAGTGCTTGATCAGAAGTGGCGCGCATCACAATGGAAGCAAAATGTAGCATGGCTGCATGTATGAAGCGCATGAGTGAGGGAGCAGAAAGTAACGGGCCCTTATGGTTCAGAACCATGCATGGACTAGTGATACGTGTCCTCATTTGACAATGCTGCATTAAATGTAACCTTGCTACTCAAAGTGATCTTAAAATGAGCAAAGCAGCAAAATATTTAACATACAGCAGTCTTAAGATCACCTCTTAGCAAATAGCCAACATTACGTTTCGCAACAAGTTACATAAACCATGCTTGGCTCATTACAAGTAAACATGTGTCGGCAGAGGACGGCTGCCACCCTGTGCCCCTGGGCCTTTCACTTCACCAGCACTCACAGATCGTCCTTGGAAATGCTTAGGATTCAACGAATAAATCGGAGCTTCATAATAGGAATCTTTTTTGTCTGAAAATAAAATGATGGTGGCTAGATCCAGTAGTTTACTGTCATTTTTCCACACATTTTGAACGTTCTTCAATTATTTATTCAGTCCAGTGCCTTTTGGGGACCAGGAAAAGCGATTCTGGCCTTTCTAAGTTAGGGGCACCTCTAAAATTAGTGTGAAATGTTAATCCAATCCTCCAAAAGTGTATTGCCCAAAATTTAACACTATTTTTCATTCAAATATGGCGCATTTCTCCCCTCTCCCTGTTCAGTCATCCAGCATGTGCCTCCTTCCTATGCTGCCCAATAGATAAGAAGAATTTGACTCGGAAGAAAGGCAACTGAGGGATTCTGCTAGCCATAGGACCATACTCCTTTCTCAGTGGCTAACACTAAGATTGCCAGGTGATGGGGTGTGTTAGTCTGACTACTATAAAGTAAGCAAAGTGAAGCTCCTTTCAAGCACACACAGAATCCATCTATAGGTGCAAAGAGGCACAGCTCTGTACTTCAGTTTTGACGTGGCTCTTATTGCCACAATGTTATAGGGATGAAAATTTAAGATGGCTGTAGTGATATCTGACCGGCGCCCTTCAAGTTGGGCATCTATAGTAACTGATCTATTTACTGGTAAAAAGCTCACGTAGTTAATGTGTCTACTGCAAAGCACTGTGTTTAATCTGGAGGACACGGTTTGAATCCTAGTATGAGACTTTACTTGATTCCTGCACTTGTTCCAAAGATCCTGGGGTAATCTCCAGGTTACAGTGGCCAAGCCGTGGTCATGCACCCCCACAAAGACTTGCATCTAATGTATAGGGTAAGTGCATTTCTGTCCTGGAAGCAGGATATAGCCCATATTTCCACAATGTGTGTAGTCGCTTTTTACTCAATACGTAATTTGTTCACATTTATGTAGGGAATCGCTGGCATAAAATATGCACTTTCATATTCCTGATAGACTTGAAGCAGGCTTGTAATTTCAGAGTATGCGTCTGTGAAAGAGAATGGATAACCTCTGTGAACTCTGCCAAGATATACTTAATGGTGTATGGCTGTGGTAGGGGATTGTCCAGCCCAATTAAAGCCTCAGTGGGAGACACTGTGAGATCATACACAAAGGGCCCATGGGCTGGTTAAAGGATGGGGCTTCTCATGCATTTCTAACCCCTCAGAATTCTCCACACACCTGCCATGTCATCGAGTTCCTAGCCATGATGGCGTTGCAACACAATTCTACATTTGTGGATCAGGAGCTGCAGGTCATGAAGAAGAATTGGAAAAAAGGAGCCAATGAACTTTGGCATAATCATGGCTAGATAGCCATGTGCACAGGCTCTTAGAGAATGTGTGAATGTAATTGAATAGAATTGAGGTCAACCTCTGTGGCCTGACTAAAAATAAGAAAAGGTGTAATGGCTCGAATTTACTGTATATTTTGAGATTTCATTTTACCAAAATGTGAAATAATCTCTAAAGCGAATTAGATTATGCCATTGGCTTATAATAACGTTTTTAATCTTTAAATTTTGTGAGGCATAGGAAAACACAGAAATATTACAGAAAAGGCAGTTTCACAAGTGGTTCCTGCTTTGGGGCCGAATCCGATTCGGTACGGGATCATAGTCCGACCGACACGTACCGGCGTTGCCCGACCTGGAAAGTACGATGAAATGCATGTAAATCACGACCGACACGTACGGAACTCAATGCGAACGACCGACCCGGACGGAAACAAGCTATCCGGCCGGTAAACCACGCGAATCGAACCGACCGACACGCACCAGGAATCAACCCGAACGAAACGTACCCGCGAACTCCGACCCGCGCAGTACGATGCAATGGGTGCAAAATCAGACAGATTCGCACGGAGCCCAAGCCGTACGACCGACATGCATACAAAACCCAGCCGAACAAACACAATACTCCGCGACCGACGCCTACGCCGCATATGAAACTGAGCTGAAACACAGCGGGAACGACTCGGAGAGGCGCGCACGAGATAACTGCAACGTCCTACTCGGTCAGAAGAACGACTCCTACATGCACAATAATCACAAATGAAAAAATACAAAAAAAGAGGGCCAAACAAGCAATGACAAAGCCAATAAATACAGGGGGTGAAAAAATGGAACAAGGACACACCCCCAACTCCACCTACATAAAGGCCACAAATCCCTACCATGATCCTTTGCAAATTCCACTGACCTGCCAGCACAGAACACCAGCAGACACACACACAGCTCATCCAACACAAAAGCCACACACCATTAGCACCTCAACAAATAGCACCCTCACACACACACAGCAAAACCTACACACACACACCCTCACCTGCACACACACACACATCAATCACCACCACCACCCATCACCATGCCCCTAAAGAAGAATCCAAAGTTCCTAGATAGTGAATTGGAAGTCATGGTAGACGAGATCCTGAGGGTAGAGCCACAGTTGTTTGGCACATTGGTCCAACAGACCCCCATGGCACAGAAAACTAAGATGTGGGCGAGGATCGTCGACAGGGTGAACGCACAATCACCATGTTTGCGCACAAAGGAAGACATCCAGAACAGGTGGTATGATGTGCGCAGGAGGGTCAGGGACCTACTGAAGAAGGATTACCTCCTGAGCCAGCACACCGGCAGTGGCCCTCCTGCCAAAGCAGTATACCTCAGGCCCTGGGAGGAGAAGGTGCGGGCCATCCTACCACCAGTGAGCGTATATGGACTAACAAACATCCCAGAGCCTGGTGAGTACACAACTAATATACACAATATTGTGTGCCAATACACACACATCACTGTCAAGGGGATAGTCAAACCACGCACCCCTAGCAAATCAACAGCAACCAAAAGATAATCATCCCAAGAAGTGTATGTTAGTCAGATAAACACAATACATAGTGATATATAACTGTGTCATGACATGTACAAACCCAATACCAAATAGAGCTAGGCAGTGGCACAAAATCTAACCAACAAACACTGTCAGATATTTAGCCATCACTAGAACACCACCTCACAGGGAAGCTCACAGAAAGGAAGGAATCCTGTGTATGCTGGTGAAGTCAGTGTAGCCAAGAGCATGATGGGACTCGTAGTAACAGATAATGGGCAGCCTCACATTTGGACCATCAACACCACTCTGAACCATGCTCACAACACAGGGAGTGGAAAAGGACTGACAATATGGCTGACACTGGGTACTGCTGTGGGGAGCACAAGGCCCTGCTGGGAACTGGGCACCAACAAACAACAGGACCACACTGTCAGCCATCTTGCCATTGCTGTCACACTCTCACACAGTGAAGTCCACTCAAAAGGAAGGAAGTATGGGCATGCTGAGAAGGGGGGTGTAGGCAATAGCATGATGGGAGTTGTAGTCACAGATAATGCTCACCCACACAATTGGCCCATCAACACCACTCTGAACCATGCTCACATCATAGGGAGTGGATAAGGACTGACAAGATGGCTGACACTGGGTACTGCTGTGGGGAGCACAAGGCCCTGCTGGGAACTGTGCACCAACAAACAACAGGACCACACTGTCAGCCATCTTGCCATTGCTGTCACACTCACACACAGTGAAGTCCACTCAAAAGGAAGGAAGTATGGGCATGCTGGGAAGGGGGTGTAGGCAATAGCATGATGGGAGTTGTAGTCACAGATATTGCTCACCCACACAATTGGCCCATCAACACCACTCTGAACCATGCTCACATCACAGGGAGTGGATAAGGACTGACAAGATTGCTGACACTGGGAACTGCTGTGGGGAGCACAAGGCCCTGCTGGGAACTGTGCACCAACAAACAGCAGAACACCACTGCCTGACATCCTGAAAGCCAACTTGCACTCCCTGCAATGCAAGCACGTTGCATGGTGGGATATCTGGCTGGGTGGGAAGGAAGGAGGACTGACAGCACTGACCATAGTTACAAGCAGCTCTCCTCACACACACCCTCAACACAAACTCCACATAACCCACCTGGGAGAATGCAATGCCTCACACACCAAATGAAGATCCCACAAAGAACCACCACCCTGGCTAATGCTGTGTGAAGCACAGGGACACTCTTGGGACTTGTAGCCAAACAAAGGCAAGGTCAACACTGTCAGCCTTCCTGTCAGCACAGGCACACTACCCCACAGGGAAGCAGAGTCAAAAGGAAGGAAGTACGGGCATGCTGGGAAGGGGGGTGTAGGCAATAGCATGATGGGAGTTGTAGTCACAGATATTGCTCACCCTCACAATTGGCCCATCAACACCACTCTGAACCATGCTCACATCACAGGGAGTGGATAAGGACTGACAAGATGGCTGACACTGGGAACTGCTATGGGGAGCACAAGGCCCTGCTGGGAACTGTGCACCAACAAACAGCAGAACACCACTGCCTGACATCCTGAAAGCCAACTTGCACTCCCTGCAATGCAAGCACGTTGCATGGTGGGATATCTGGCTGGGTGGGAAGGAGGACTGACAGCACTGACCATAGTTACAAGCAGCTCTCCTCACACACACCCTCAACACAAACTCCACATAACCCACCTGGGAGAATGCAATGCCTCACACACCAAATGAAGATCCCACAAAGAACCACCACCCTGGCAAATGCTGTGTGAAGCACAGGGACACTCTTGGGACTTGTAGCCAAACAAACGCGAGGACAACACTGTCAGCCTTCCTGTCAGCACAGGCACACTACCCCACAGGGAAGCAGAGTCAAAAGGAAGGAAGTACGGGCATGCTGGGAAGGGGGTGTAGGCAATAGCATGATGGGAGTTGTAGTCACAGATATTGCTCACCCTCACAATTGGCCCATCAACACCACTCTGAACCATGCTCACATCACAGGGAGGGGATAAGGACTGACAAGATGGCTGACACTGGGTACTGCTGTGGGGAGCACAAGGCCCTGCTGGGAACTGTGCACCAACAAACAGCAGAACACCACTGAATGACATCCTGAGAGTCAACCTGAACCCACTGCAAGGGTGGCATGCTTCATGGTGGGATAACTGGGCTAGGTGGAGAAGGATGGCCGGATGTCCACCAAATACAACCAATGCTGGCCATGCACACACCTCAACATTCACATTGAAATGCCCCAGGTATGCAGGACAATGTGCTACACCAATATCAACCTCTTACTGTGACAACTTAGGACAATGCAATGTACATGCCCGCATCCAGAGGTACAGTCACAACTGTCAGGTGTGTGAACCATTGATGCCTGTAGAAACATAACATACAATGTGTGTCTCTTCCAAATATAGGTGATGATGATGGGGACACAGCAGCAGGCGAGGAGGAGTCCCTGTCCCAGGCTCCGGGGGACACTGAGCTCACTGGTGCGGAACAGCCTCTGCCCTCCTCGGATGGCGAAGACCTACCTGGCACCTCCGGTGTGAGTCATAATGCAGCACCAGCAGGACCAACATCTGCACCCCCTGCACCCACCCCTCCAACAACTGCCAACACACAGACCACCCCGCCGACACGGACAGACCAAGGACCACCGATGATAACAGCACAGGGCCCCAGGCCCACCGTGGAGCAACGGACAACAACACCACTAACAACCCCCAAGGGGGCCTTGGGTCACCTGTGCGTACCACCGCAGGTCCTGCACGTGTCGCCAGGGGTGGTGGGAGGGGTGGTAGACATCGGTCGCTGCTTGCAGAGGGGTCTGGACTGCATGATGACCCACAACTGGCATGCATCGCTGATGCGTACCAGGATAGCACCGGAGAGGTCAGACAGGTAGTGGGGATCCTCAAGGACATACAACAGCAGCAGGCTGCCCATCATGCCCGCTTGGACTCCCACATGTCCCGTGTGGAGACACACATGTCTCGCATGGAGTCCAAGTGGGACACTTTGCAAGAACTCACAGCGGTGCATAGGGACATATTGACATGCCTCCGCCAGATTAGCACCAACATGGCCACACCTCCCTGTGTGCCCACAACATCTGGTGCTGCAACAACTGACACCGCCACAGGGAGGGAAGAGGACTCTGGCGGAGACTCCCTGCACCGCAGCAGCCTGCACGTGAGGGTCCCCCCAAAGAAGAGGGGTCGTCCGAGGAAGGAAAACTGAGAGGTTGATGGCCACGTACATCCCCCAGGAAGCCAACACCTGTTCCGGAAATTCTCCTTTGTGTGCAAACTTTTTACCCTGTCGAATGCAACACAACTCTCCCACATGACATTAGTTGGACTAATGTCTCATATGACTGTGGACTTCACTCAGGACATTTCTGCTACCAAGACTTCCAACTCATATGGGAACTTTGGATCACAATCCCAATGTACAGCACCCACCATCCTGTGCACTATACAAACACACATTTCTGTAAATAAAATCACTAGTACACCATACTTGCCTCTGTTGTTATTCAAATGTGGATACTGTTATGGTGATGATGATCTGCTAGATTACACTGTGTATGCTAACTGCTACAGCAAGTACAACACCGTCATGTGAGTCATGGTGACGTGACACATATGAGGGAGACACACCACTAGGGCTACACAACACAGAGACACCAGGGCCATCGGACTCATCGCCTACAGTGATGTTGCCAGGAAATACTGTGGAATGCACAGACACCACACCTATTCAGAGTCTGTGTCAACTAGCCCACAGGTGCAGTAAGCAAATGTCAGTCAGATGTGTGACCACAGACAACGCACATCCCAAAGTGAAGCACAGGTTTATTACACATTTGCAACATGTTGTTTCCACTACAAATGCAAGGTAATCCCACGTGGCAGTGGCCACACAGTCAACAAGTGCAGAAGATATGAAGTCCAGGGGTGTGTGGCACATCACCTGTAGGGAAACTACTGCTGCCACCCTGAAAGCTGAATCATGGTGTCGGGGGATCCAAGTTGACCAAAGTACTCAGTAAGCACCCTGTGAAGGACAGACATGACACACAGTTAAAACCACTGAAGAACAGGACAGAACTGCAATACTCATGCCCAATACATGTCACAAGACAACTACACAAAACCAAGTTAGCATGTCAAAACTGTTGGTGAGTACATACTACCTGTAAGGACACATTGCTGCACGCATCCAGTCAAGTAGCACATGGCCACACTCAAACAGCACCAGAGCACCACCCACACATATCATGCAAACTCACATCATTCACATTACATCTCCCTGGATACTCACATTCAGCTGAAGAAGTTGGTGATGAGCTGTGTGCGGACATCATCATCATCCTCACTGGCATCGTGGTCCAGGCCAGGATCCTCCACAGGTGGCGGACGTTGGTCATCGTCATCCAGGATGAGAGGCAACTCCTTCCGCACTGCCAGGTTGTGTAGCATGCAGCAGACGATGACAATCTTGCACACCTTTGCTGGGGCATATGGGAGGGCCCCTCCTGTCTTGTCCAGGCAGCGGAAGCGGCTCTTCAGGAGACCAAAGGTTTGCTCAATCACTCTCCTGGTCCGAACATGTGCCTCATTGTAGCGCATCTGGGCTGGTGTCACAGGGTTCCTGAGGGGTGTCAGCAACCATGGCATGTTGGGGTATCCGGAGTCACCTACGGACAGACAAGTGCACATTAGCTGAGTTGGAAAAGTGGGCGGTATACTACAGAGCAGAACACACACAATGGTACAAAGTCAGTACACACCGACAAGCCAGGCACGCTGGTTCTGCATCTGTGCCATCATCCTCGGGATGCGACTACTCCTCATCACGTAGGCATCGTGTGCTGAACCAGGGAAACGGGCACACACATGTGTGATGCTCATATCTGCAAGACATACCACCAGAGCATTGATCGAATGGTAATGTTTCCGGTTCCGGTATGCCTGCTCATGTGCCTGTGGTGGTACCAAAGCCACATGTGTCCCATCAATGGAGCCAATGACATGTGGCATCCTCCCCAGGGCATAGAAGTCACTCTTGATGTCAGTGAGTTGTTGACGTGTAGGGAAATAGATGTACTGGTTCAGGCATCTCAACATTCGTAAAAAAAATCGCGTAGCACCGGCAGTCGCCACAGTGTGTTGAAAGGTACCGGTGGCAAAGAAGTGTAGGGCTGCCATTACCTTCACCTTGGGGGTCAGCGCCGTAGGGTAAGGCCGGCCAGGTTGCAAATGTGGTGCCAAGCGCACTGCCAAATCCTCAATCAGCTGCCTGGTGAAGCGGTACCGTCGGATGCTGTCACGTTCCACCATCGTTGCCAGGTCAGGGAATGGTCTATGGACAGCTGGAGCCCTGCAGTGCATAGGTTGAGGAAAGAAAGATTGTCAGTCACCCCACATATGTGCCATTGACCATACTCAATTTCACATGATACATCATTACGAGACACAAGTACTTGATGTGTGTGCCGTTCTGTTCGGACATAACTCGCACCTACATGGCCATCATCTAACTTCTCAGTACAACATGTGTGGACAACAGGTTCCAGGTTGTGCTATGGGAAACCATTAGGCTGTGTCACAGTACCCATTTACTGTTGTCACGTTCCACACACACACACCACAGTGACATGTCTGGACAGATGCGCCACAGGCATCACAGCTCATTGACAGGTAGATTCCCAGTGACCCTGTCTTGCCACATGGACACTGGCATGACATGGCGTATCATGTACACGTCAGAAAAATAAACATGACTCCCACAGGTAGTGGCCCCTGTCGCCTACGCAGGACAGACATGGACGCCAGTGACGCACAACATCAAAGTCCATGCACAAACAACATTGATGTGGAGACTGCCTCCCATCGTGCACATGGAATCAGAGACATCGGAAACACAACATGCACACAGACTGTGGAGGGACATCACTATTGTGGCAATGGGTCACCCTGTGACGTACATGCCTTCCCCCATGGGACCCTGGGGGTATGTGACATGTCACACACATACACAACCTGGAAATGTGACCATGCCACATGCTCCGAAATGAACTGTTGCACATCACAGTGGTCATGTGCACAACACACAAAGGACCCTGTCCCCATTAACACATGCACAGCCTGGGTGTGGCTGCCCACAAGTGCCACCACAGAAACCACATGTTAACCCCCATACACAGAAAAGTTAATGCAGCCTTACATGCCTTAGGAAACAGTGTGGACTGGGTGTGGTGTTGTAGGTGTGCCCCTGGGTCTCTGGCAGGTATATGTGGCTGGCATACGTTCACCAGTGACAAGCATGGTGACATATGCGACTGACCTGTACAGGTTCGCGTTGTACAGCAATGGACCGATCGGTGTGCCCGGCCGGCCCATTGCATCTGTTGTGAGCGGGTACGCGTTGTACAGCAATGGACCGATCAGTGTGCCCGGCCGGCCCATTGCATCTGTTGTGAGCAGGTACGCGTTGTATCCCGAAATACGCGTTGTACAGCAATGGACCGATCGGTGTGCCCGGCCGGCCCATTGCATCTGTTTGTGAGCGGGTACGCGTTGTACAGCAATGGGCTGATCGGTGTGCCTGGCCGGCCCATTGCATCTGTTTGTGAGCGGGAACGCGTTGTACAGCAATGGACCGATCGGTGTGCCCGGCCGGCCCATTGCATCTGTTTGTGAGCGGGTACGCGTTGTACAGCAATGGACTGATCGGTGTGCCTGGCCGGCCCATTGCATCTGTTTGTGAGCGGGAACGCGTTGTACAGCAATGGACCGATCGGTGTGCCCGGCCGGCCCATTGCATCTGTTTGTGAGCGGGTACGCGTTGTACAGCAATGGACCGATCGGTGTACCCGGCCGGCTCATTGCATCTGTTGTGAGCGGGTACGCGTTGTATCCCGAAATACGCGTTGTACAGCAATGGACCGATCGGTGTGCCCGGCCGGCCCATTGCATCTGTTTGTGAGCGGGTACGCGTTGTACAGCAATTGGCCGATCAGTGTGCCCGGCCGGCCCATTGCATCTGTTGTGAGCGGGTACGCATTGTATCCCGAAATTCCGTTGTACAGCAATGGACCGATCGGTGTGCCCGGCCGGCCCATTGCATCTGTTTGTGAGCGGGTACGCGTTGTACAGCAATGGACCGATCGGTGTGCCCAGCCGGCCCATTGCATCTGTTGTGAGTGGGTACGCGTTGTATCCCGAAATACGCGTTGTACAGCAATGGACCGATCGGTGTGGCCGGCCCATTGCATCTGTTTGTGAGTGGGTACGCGTTGTACAGCAATGGACCGATCGGTGTGCCCGGCCGGCCCATTGTATCTGTTGTGAGCGGGTACGCGTTGTACAGCAATGGACCGATCGGTGTGCCCAGCCGGCCCATTGCATCTGTTGTGAGCGGGTACGCGTTGTATCCCAAAATACGCGTTGTACAGCAATGGACCGATCGGTGCGCACGCGTTGGCTGGGGCCTGGCATGGCAACGGACGCGTATTCGAAGCTTCAACGAGTCTGATGCAGTGAATTCAGTTGGCCAGCCACAACAATGTTGCAAAATCATGGGTGTCATGAACGTGGATTTTTGAAGGATGCTGTGGGCGTGTATTAGTGCTGTTATTCCATGGATTGGTCAGATTCAGAAGATGCAAACGACTTGGACCTATCACTTTGGACACATGGGACAGTATCTGCCTCTGCAGCACACATATAATGCTGGCTGTTCCCCTGAGAGCTCACTTGCCTGCACTACATGCTCCAGGACGACATCTGCCACCAACACTGCTGCTGTCTCTGCATCCTCTGGCTACTGCAATGGCACGTACTGTGGAGAGAGCCCCAGCCTTCAGCCTTGAGGAGAACCAGGCCCTGCTGGACAGCCTCCTTCCACAGTACAGCAAGCTGTATGGGACACCAGGGGAGCAGGTGAGTGTGCTGTCCACTGCCTTACTAATTTTGCATGTTGTCTGACTAGCAGGACTTACAGTGTGCACACCACTGGCTAGCATGCTCACTGAGTAGTTCTGAGCCCCCAAAGTGTGTAGTTACATGCACTGAACAGGTACAGTGCAGTAACAGTGCATTCCAACAAGGTTTACTTTCCATGCAATGATACCATGTAGTAACTGCTGGCAAACTGTTCATAGCCATCGTTGCACTGCCTGTGTACATCATGTGCCCCAGTGATTGAGACATGTATATCCAACTGTGTGATGCACGGATATGTTGCATGTGTAGTAATGGTATTTTCACTTTGTCATCCTCACAGGTTGATGTCCACCAGAAGCAGAAAATCTGGCTGACCATCGCCCGGGCAGTAAGATCCGTGGGGGACTACAAGCGCCGGATCCGCAACTGCCAGAAGAGGTGGCAGGACCTTCGAGGCTGGACCCGGAGGATCGCAAGGGTCCAGCTGAAGCTGTCGCCTCCTCGCAGGAGGGGCGGACACCGGACCCTGACCCCCACATGCTCAGGATCCTGGCGGTGGTCTTCCCTGACCTGGATGGGCAGCTGAAGGCCAGACAGCAGCAAGGAGGGGGTGAGTCCATGACAGCACTGTGCACTTTGTCTGACATGCTATGTGCCCCCTCTGGCCTGGTTAAACTTCCACAGTACATCAGTCTTGTGGTCCAGGACCCATGTCCCTCTATTGTGACATGCCCACTCCTCATCTGATATGCATATGTGTGGCCCTTACAGTCAGGAAATTGTGTCACTTGGGGACTGTGCCATTGCATTTTGCTTTGCTCAAGGTGGGGGACAGCATTTGTTCCGGTGACTATGTTGTGGGATTCATGGGTGGGTCAATTGCTCATACAATGCCCAAGTCCTGACATGTAATCTGGGTGTAACTTTGATATGTGGTCCACTTGCTGATCTGATTCACCACATGTCCCTGGGGTATTTGGCACACCCCCATGCTGTGGGTGGGAACAATGTTTGGGCCTCAGGAGTATGTATATCAAGTGTGTCACACATGCTTAGACACCTGCCTACTGTCCAGGACTCATCCCTCTTACAGGTGGAGCTGGACAGTCATGCCTACTCCAGGGCATACAATAGACTCTGTACTCCCAGTCCCGTGGATCATCTGATATGTTGTGATCAGTGACATGTTCCCTCAGGTGTCTGCCTCTGTGTCAGGACTACTGTTATGTTTGTCGGTTAGGGTTCAGCATGCCATCTGAGATGTGACCATGTGAGACGATACTTCTGTGACTTATAGATGTTTGATCACTTGACTGTGCACACAGATGTATGCGACTGTGACTTTCAGGCAGCTGTTATTCATTCACAGCACACTGTGAGGTGCTCAGGTTCTGGGAGTTGTGTTTCATGTCCCCCATATGTCCAATTGGCATGACGTGGACAAATACTAGTTCAGATGATGTGGTGTGTGGGGGATGGACATGTGCACTT
The DNA here is from genome assembly GCA_963921515.1 of Calotriton arnoldi. Classification (NCBI taxonomy): domain Eukaryota; kingdom Metazoa; phylum Chordata; class Amphibia; order Caudata; family Salamandridae; genus Calotriton; species Calotriton arnoldi. The sequence goes on from CAWUFW010009107.1 coordinate 777,911, forward strand.
GTCAGTTACATAACTTGCATTCCCCATGTCCTAGGATTGTGACACAGTGCAGACTGTTGTTGGCAGGCTGCCATGGCCATGTGACTGGAGACAGTGATGTATGACTTTGCAGGCATGCCTGTGTCATGGCATTAAACTTCCTAAGAGTGATCCTGCAGGGGAGTGACATGTGCAACATGCACCTCATTGTGGCATGGACTATCCGGACATGGGTGCATCATGGTGTCTGGTGCTGGTATGCATCACATGCATTTCTATTAAGACTCTGGCCATCCCTTTCTCCGGACACCTGCACTGACTCAGTGGCAAGAGATGTGATGTGTGCATGTTCACATACTTCACTGTGTTCCCTGCAATGTCCAACAACTGTGTAGGTGGTGCATGTGTCCACACTGGGGTCTTACCATCAGACAGGCACCAGACAGATGGGTGCAAGGGCAGGAGGGGTGTGAGTCCCATGGTTGACCATCAGACTGACAATTGGCTTCTCCAAATCTGTGTGAGGAGTTTTGGCAATGTTCTACTAAGGATGCCAGGGCTGGCTCTGTAAGTGCTGTACTTACTGTGGTGTGTGCGGTCAGTGCAGGTGACTGATGTTTGTCTGTTTCCCTAATTGTTTGCAGATACATCCACGGCCACAGGAGGGGACAGCTCCACGGACCAGGAGGAGCAGCGGAGCCAGACTGGGTCAGCATCCGACGAGTGGTCAGAGGGACCCAGTGGCACGGAGGGCGAGGGGAGCCACACCGAGGAGTCCTCAGCACCATCCACCTCAGCTGAGGACCACAGCAGCTCGGAAGATGACTCCCTTGTGGAGGCGGGTGTCAGCAGCCACCACACCCCACTAGTCTGTCTGGCCCCGCCACCACCACCACCAGCACCGCCCTCCCATTGGCTCCAATTCCAGACGTCCGTGGAGGCTCCCGTGTTCGGGAGCGTGTCTCCTTCGTGCCTGGCACCGCACCCCCTGCCCCTGTGTCCCCTGCTGCCCTGAGTGAGGAGTCTGTGTACCTACTTCGGCAGCTCCATGTAGGGCAGACAGCAATGCTGAGTGTCCTCCATGCACACACCACTCTGTTGACACAGCTGGTGTCGTTCATGGAGGGCATCTCGACGGGTATGTCTGCCCTACAGAGGAGCAATAAGTCCATGGACTCCTCCCTGACGGCAGCAGTGTCCCTCCTCCAGCAGTCCCTCCCACCTCCTACCTCTGCCCCATCCAGACTTCCTGGCACCCTACCTGTCCAAAGCACATGCACACCTGCACATTCACCCAAGCACACAGACACGAGCAGCACAGACACACCCAAAAGAAAGGCAAGACGTGCACACAAGCATCCTCAGGGGACAGATACCACACACACAGGGGATGGGGAACAGACACACACACAGGCATCCACAGTCACTCCGCAGTCCTCCAAATCCTCTCCCTCCAAGACCCCTTCCCTTGCCTCACCTGCAACCCCACCTACACAGCAGGTCTTCCTGTGTGACCTCGGCCTCTTCCCCTCCGATCCTGCAGATCCGGCATATTGGGGGAAGAGGAAGTCCACCCACACAGAGGGAGTGCCCCTCGCCCCGGACACCCTCCCCCAGGCGCAGACAGACTGAGGACCCCATTCGGAAGTCCCCCGGATCAGGAAGGGCAAGACCCCACCACCATCACCACGCAGCTCCACCACCCAGTCTCTCTCCTCCATCCCCCAGGCCACCACTCCACAGGTTCCACTGCCACACCCTGCCCCAGGTTCCCCCACACACTGATACCGCATCCCCAAACTGCTTAGGCCCTCCCCCCCTGCCACTTGCTCTTCCACCCCCAACCCAGACGCTCAGCCTGTTTGTGCCACTGGTGTGGAGACCGGGTCCCCCCTCTGTCCTGCCCACCTCATCTGCCCCCCTTCCACTCCCTTGGAGGCATGCACTGCAGTGGAGTCCACAACCATCCCGTCTGACTCGGGCACTGCAGTGGTGCCGGCCCCCCCGAGTCAGACACCTCCACTGCAGTTGCTGGTGACACTCCTGCACCCACCACCCCTTCACTGCCTCACTCTGGCATCCCCTGATCCTGTCCCTGCGGTGCCTGGCCTGCCCCTTGTAGGGGTGGTGGTAGTGGCAGGCATCCAGCCCCCCCTGAGTAGGGGTGGTGGTAGTGGTAGGCATCCATCCCCCTAAGGGTGGGGATGGTAGGGGTGACAGGCATCCAGCCCCCCCTGAGTAGGGGTAGTGGTAGTGGCAGGCATCCAGCCCCCCGAGTAGGGGTGGTGGTAGTGGCAGGCATCCAGCCCCCCTGGGTAGGGGTGGTGGTAGTGGTAGGCATCCAGTCCCCCCTGAGTAGGGGTGGTGGTAGTGGTAGGCATCCAGCCCCCTGAGGGTGGGGATGGTAGTGGTGACAGGCATCCAGCCCCCCCTGAGTGGGGTGGTGATAGTGGCAGGCATCCAGCCACCCCTGAGTAGGGGTAGTGGTAGTGGTAGGCATCCATCCCCCTAAGGGTGGGGATGGTAGTGGTGACAGGCATCCAGCCCCCCCTGAGTGGGGTGGTAGTAGTGGCAGGCATCCAGCCCCCTATGAGTGGGAATGGTAGTAGTGATGGGCATCCATCCCCCTAAGGGTGGGGATGGTAGTAGTGACAGGCATCCAGCCCCCGAGTGGGGTGGTGGTAGTGGCAGGTATCCAGCCCCTAAGGGTGGGGATGGTAGTAGTGACGGGCATCCAGCCCCCCTGAGTAGGGGTGGTGGTAGTGGCAGGCATCCAGCCCCCTGAGTAGGGGTGGTGGTAGTGGTAGGCATCCAGGCCCCCTGAGTAGGGGTGGTGGTAGTGGTAGGCATCCATCCCCCTAAGGGTGGGGATGGTAGTGGTGACAGGCATCCAGCCCCCCCTGAGTGGGGTGGTGGTAGTGGCAGGCATCCATCCCCCTAAGGTGGGGATGGTAGTAGGGACAGGCATCCAGCCCCCCCTGAGTGGGGTGGTGGTAGTGGCAGGCATCCAGCCCCCCCTGAGTGGGGTCCCCGGTGGTAGTGGCAGGCATGCAGCCTCCCCTGAGTGGGGTGGTGGTAGTGGCAGGCATCCATCCCCCTGAGGGTGGGGATGGTAGTGGTGACAGGCATCCAGCCCCCCCTGAGTGGGATGGTGATAGTGGCAGGCATCCAGCCACCCCTGAGTAGGGGTGGTGGTAGTGGTAGGCATCCATCCCCCTAAGGGTGGGGATGGTAGTGGTGACAGGCATCCAGCCCCCCTGAGTGGGGTGGTAGTAGTGGCAGGCATCCAGCCCCCTATGAGAGGGGATGGTAGTAGTGATGGGCATCCATCCCCCTAAGGGTGGGGATGGTAGTAGTGACAGGCATCCAGCCCCCCCTGAGTGGGGTGGTGGTAGTGGCAGGCATCCAGCCCCCTAAGGGTGGGGATGGTAGTAGTGACGGGCATCCAGCCCCCCCTGAGTAGGGGTGGTGGTAGTGGCAGGCATCCAGCCCCCCCTGAGTAGGGGTGGTGGTAGTGGTAGGCATCCAGGCCCCCCTGAGTAGGGGTGGTGGTAGTGGTAGGCATCCATCCCCCTAAGGGTGGGGATGGTAGTGGTGACAGGCATCCAGCCCCCCTGAGTGGGGTGGTGGTAGTGGCAGGCATCCATCCCCTAAGGGTGGGGATGGTAGTAGTGACAGGCATCCAGCCCCCTGAGTGGGGTGGTGGTAGTGGCAGGCATCCAGCCCCCCCTGAGTGGGGTGGTGGTAGTGGCAGGCATCCAGCCTCCCCTGAGTGGGGTGGTGGTAGTGGCAGGCATCCATCCCCCTAAGGGTGGGGATGGTAGTAGTGACAGGCATCCAGCCCCCCCTGAGTGGGGTGGTAGTAGTGGCAGGCATCCAGCCCCCTATGAGTGGGGATGGTAGTAGTGATGGGCATCCATCCCCCTAAGGGTGGGTATGGTAGTAGTGACAGGTATCCAGCCCCCCCTGAGTGGGGTGGTGGTAGTGGCAGGCATCCAGCCCCCTAAGGGTGGGGATGGTAGTAGTGACTGGCATCCAGCCCCCCCTGAGTAGGGGTGGTGGTAGTGGCAGGCATCCAGCCCCCCCTGAGTAGGGGTGGTGGTAGTGGTAGGCATCCAGGCCCCCCTGAGTAGGGGTGGTGGTAGTGGTAGGCATCCATCCCCCTAAGGGTGGGGATGGTAGTAGTGACAGGCATCGAGCCCCCCCTGAGTGGGGTGGTAGTAGTGGCAGGCATCCAGCCCCCTATGAGTGGGGATGGTAGTAGTGATGGGCATCCATCCCCCTAAGGGTGGGGATGGTAGTAGTGACAGGTATCCAGCCCCCGAGTGGGGTGGTGGTAGTGGCAGGCATCCAGCCCCCTAAGGGTGGGGATGGTAGTAGTGACGGGCATCCAGCCCCCTGAGTAGGGGTGGTGGTAGTGGCAGGCATCCAGCCCCCTGAGTAGGGGTGGTGGTAGTGGTAGGCATCCAGGCCCCCTGAGTAGGGGTGGTGGTAGTGGTAGGCATCCATCCCCCTAAGGGTGGGGATGGTAGTAGTGACAGGCATCGAGCCCCCCTGAGTGGGGTGGTGGTAGTGGCAGGCATCCAGCCCCCCTGAGTAGGGGTGGTGGTAGTGGTAGGCATCCAGCCCCTGAGGGTGGGGATGGTAGTAGTGACAGGCATCCAGGCACCCCTGAGTAGGGGTGGTGGTAGTGGTAGGCATCCAGCCCCCCTGAGTAGGGGTGGTGGTAGTGGTGGCCATCCATCCCCCTAAGGGTGGGGTTGATAGTAGTGACAGGCATCCAGCCACCCCTGAGTGGGGTGGTGGTAGTGGCAGGCATCCAGCCCCCTAAGGGTGGGGATGGTAGTAGTGATGGGCATCCAGCCCCCCCTGAGTAGGGGTGGTGGTAGTGGCAGGCATCCAGCCCCCCCTGAGTAGGGGTGGTGTTAGTGGTAGGCATCCAGGCCCCCCTGAGTAGGGGTGGTGGTGGTGGTGGCAGGCATCCAGCCCCCCTGAGTAGGGGTGGTGGTAGTGGTAGGCATCCAGGCCCCCTGAGTAGGGGTGGTGGTAGTGGTAGGCATCCATCCCCCTAAGGGTGGAGATGGTAGTAGTGACACCCCCTATGGTTCTGCTGTTGCTAGTGTACGTCATTTGTGCATCCCTATGTGTGTGTGACATATTTCGGGTACGTGTCGTTTGTTTGTATTGTTGGTGTTTGACTTACCGTCTGCGCCGTACGCGTCCGTGCCGGTCCCGGTAATAGATGTAGAGTATAGGTAGGACCTGCGCAATGGGATTCATGCTTGGATCGTCTCGTTCGGGTTTCTCGTGTCTTCGAGTCGTACTCGTAGCAGGCTTGTTCGTCTCGTAGCCGTGGATCGTCTTGTGGCGCGAAACAGAGCTTATGTACGGCACGCCCGGATGCTCAAACGTCCCGGACGTAGCGACGGGTTCGGGGCGTACGGAGTGCGCATCGTACTCGTCCGGCCGGAAGGTGCTGTGTATTTGCTTCCGTACGACTCGATTCGGCGTTTACGGATCCGGCTCGGGCGGGGAACAGGAGCTGAATTGGGTGAGTACGGCTCGCTCGGAAACTGGGTTGTTATACGCATCGTACTTGTTCGTCCGGACGAATGTTCGAATCGGTCGGGAAACACGGAATCGGCTGGGTTCTTTTTCCGGACGAATACTGTTAGGTGCGCTTCCGGCCGGGATCGGAATTGACCCCCAAGTATCTATCCTTGTGACGGGCCAAATGACGCAAGTAGTAACAATATCAAAATTCAACATCTTTTTATTCCATTCCTAGACACAATTTCTGTTTTTGTGGCATATCTAAATATGTACTCTCTTAAATATGCTTTCAAGGATAGCATACTGTATTAAGATTTTTTCTTAAAGGTTCATTCCTATCCATAAAATCCTAAAATCCTTTTGCAGCTGATTCAGTAGAATTGGGTAAGTATTTGCCAAATTTACTGAGCTTCAACCTATTTTCAGCATTATATTTCAGCATGTCAGAGATAGGATTAGTGAATTGCCTTGCAATCATTATTTCTCCCCAATTTCGTTTGATGCTCGGAATATAGCTGATTTTTGAGAATTATGTGCAGCTGAGTAAAATGTATAATAGAATTTTGTGGGCTTGCAGAGTCTATGTTTTTCTAATACCTACCCATTCTACCACCAGTTATTGAGAAGATGGCTGAAAAGTGCCTATCTAGCATCTAGCAGAGGTTTCCCCGCCCAAGTGCTGAGCCCTTTTTTGATGTTTGGGGCACTTTGCACTTAAACCTTCATAAGTTTCTTTCCACTCAAGGTATCCAGGCCATATTTATGTCTCGTTTTCTCAGCTGTTGGGGATTCTAAAGGCATCCAGGGTTTGGGGATTCCCCAGGAGGGGCTAAGGAAAATAGCCAAAATGGGGAAAAGGGCTGTGCAAGAAAGTATCTTTTTTTTGTCCTAAGAAGGGCATCAACAAAAAGGTTGCTATGCCAAGATCACCATCTTCCCAGCTTTCAGGTACAAGCACAGTTGTAAAAACAACATTTTTTCTACCACATCTTTTCTGAGAGGTAGTCGATGTTCCCTATTTTTGTGGTTTCCTGCTGCTTCCAATTTGTGGTGGGAACAGGAGTGAAACTCATGGGTGAATCCAGAAAGCTTAACATTTCTAACAATTAGACAAAATTCCAAATTTAGCAAGGGTTTATTCAAGTAGATTGCTCATGGTTTTCCTAAAGAAATGAACTATTGAAATAAAAAAAATAATGAAAATAAGTAGGAAAAATTAGCAATTGGAAACCAGCAACATGTTCATCTCAAATATTTTGCCACAATGGGTAATTTATAAAAGTATTATATTGTTATGTCCGTAAGACCCTTCTGGCTGCTGGAATATATAGTGTTTATTGGTTTTCCAAAACCAGGACATACGAAAAGGCAACAACTGAGCTGTACTTATAATGATATTCCATTGTGTCCTGACCATGCAAATCATATGGTAAAATCTAAAGAATGAAAAATTAATATGAAGGAAACCTAGGCATTTTTAAACTCTACTCTGGATACTGAATTTGAATAGTGGCTATTTGTACAACTATGAATTTGAGATTACCCATTCAATCGTGTGATTCGGAGGGCTTGTTTCAAAATGTTTTCATTCTTGCACATAGGATTACATTTGGAAGCCAAAAATAAGAGAAATTCAATTGATCATATCACATGTTCTACTATTCTGTATTTCCACACTTCCCCGGTTAAAAACTGTACCCCATTTGAGTGGCTGTCTGGGCCTATCATCCGCTACACAACAGGCACCAAAATGCACTTGGCAACATTACGTTTTTAACATGAAACAAACACATTTTAGCAACATGAGTAGCAGAGGTACTAGTGGCCAGGCTTGGTTGCCACACAAGGACACTACTATATTTCTGAAAGCTAGATAATTAGGGGAGCTCAAGTAGGTGTAACCTTCTTGGATTCCACTAGGTTTTATTACCCAGAATGACCTGCAAACCTCAAACTCTGGCTAAAATCGCACAGTTTCCTTACATTTCTTTGAGGGAAAACTCTGAAAACTGCAGGGGTCCACACTTCATTAAATCCAACTCCTTCCACTGCATAGGAGGTCTAAGGATGTCGTGTTGGCCCATACATCAGACAGTGTGAGCATGACTACATTTGAAAACCGATGTTCTCTAAAAAGCACTTTGTGAAAGACTTAGGGCCTTATTTAGATCTTGTCAGACAGGTTACTCCATCACAATGGTGACGGATATCCCTTCCACCGAAATATATATCCCATAGGATATAATGGGATTTAGAGTTCAGCGGACAAGATATCCGTCACAGTTGTGATGGAGTAACCCATGCACCAGGATCTAAAGTAGGCCCTAAGTGCTTTAAAATTTTGACGGGCATGGTACTCTTTCAAAACATGGTGGACATCCACCTCTGTTTGATAGAGGATGGAGGTGGCAAGCAGACCACAAGTCTGACCAATGTGTACCTATTTAATGGTATCAGTAAAGATATAGTGTTTCTATTCTAATTTAGTAAGAAGAATATTCTTGTTTCATTGTACTTTTTAGGTTGAGAACTATTAAAAAGATTTTCTAAATTAGACAGAACAATTTGAAAGGCAGCATAGCTAGTAAAGTAATGGCCCATTGAAGGTATGTATTAATTCACAGCCATTTAAAGGCACAAACTAATAATCTGACTGCTCCACAACTCTCAATTTCCCAGAATGTCCCTTTTTTGTAGCATAAAGTAAAGCAAGTTAGAAAACACAGGCCGGGCTGAGATGGGCAGTGGGAACAATAATAACAATTCTACAGCAGTAAGACTATCAATAATGGGTAACCTAAAGTTTAGGAAGGAAATAAGGCATGTTGCCTACTGGACTGGGTGGCTAGCCAATGTTTTATGCCAATTACAAATTTTATGACTCTCATTATATGGTTGAAGTGCCTGGTCATTTTATCCACTTCTGCCATGCACTTGTTGTAATCAGGTATACAGTTGGACATGTGTACTCCTACCAACAAACCCCAAAACAAAGACTGGAGAAGTGTTGCCATCATGGATTATAGTGAGTACATACACTTGCTGCATATCTAAGATTAAGCAGTTTTTTGCAATGCACTGCAGTGTTCTGGCCTTTTTGGAGCTTCTTGCAAAGAAGCTCCTGAGGGAATCATTTATTGTGATTTCAAATGGTACTGCAACGCACAATGCCAGCATGCTCACTGGTTGAAAAGAGGGACTCATGAGGAGACGTTGCCCACATAAATGAACTAGTAATTGTGCACGCTCCTGTACAGGCTTCTCTCTCATTTCTAACATGGAAGGGCAACCTGTTGGATTTATACTGGAGTCCATCCCAGTATATACTCTCAATCTGCATACATAACCAGTGGAGCTCTTGGACATTATGAACTTCATGCTGTAACAAGCTCTTTTGCTTGGTATGCACTCATTGCAGAGCTGCACATTTTGTAGGATGAATGACTTGGCAAGCACAATATTCCTCAAAGGACTACAAGTCTGTGGATATTTGGCAGGCAAATGTTGTACAATAGGCCTAATTTGGAGCAACCTGTCAGGGTCTGGATTGTCCCGGGTAAGGCTGCAGAATTATCATAGAAATGAGGCATATGCTGCAGAATCAAAAACCTATCTCAGCTCATGACCGATGTAAAGCTTGATGTTGCCTAAACCGTATGAGTCGACCAGTAAGACTGTAGTTTGTATACTATTCCTTTGAGGAATGCAAAGGTCAGGATTTCTTTAACTCCCCCAGTGAAATTGAAGTCTACAGACATGCCGCAGAATGAGGCAACAGAGTGCCTTCATGCTCCCTCAGAAACTGTTCTGTAATAAAATTAGTTTGCTGCATAATTTCCTCAAGAAAAACATAGTTCAGAAGAAGATGGAAGTAGTCAATAGGCAAACATTTTGCAGTATTGGCTTGTCTTGTGGCTCATGGCCTCCTGGCAGGTCTGGCTACGTCACCGCAGGCCTGGCTGCCATGATGACTCTTGCGCACGTTATTACTGGATGTTGTTCTGTCGCCCTCTGTTATTGTCAAGTTATTCTACCACAGTCTGCATATTCTGTTTCTCACCTTTTCTCCTGTTCCCTTTTGGGCTCAGTCTGAACAACAGTTACAAGGTCGAATAACAACTCCCTGGTTCCTACTGATTTGGCCCGTCCCTCGCACCTAGACATAACACCATGTACAGCTGCCATTGAGAAAATAGTGTGCTTTTAATAATGCGCTCGCGTGCTCTAAGATAGCACTTGGAGACGACCTTTCCAGGGAGAAGAGCTGTGATTGTTTGCTGATGTAGTTCTGCATCTAGAGACTGAGGTATGGGGGTTCGCTAGTCAAAGCCCAAAGGTCTTCTATTATTATAATAAACTGGCTTCTAGCACGGGGAGGGTGGTAATGTTAGTCAGACATATATCCACTGCTTTATGAGATGCTTTCCCCGTTCGTATTCTATGGAGTAGTAACTATGCTGATTATATTATTCTTATGTATTATGTTATTAGTACTGACACGTGTACTGTATCTAAGGGCACGTAAGTTGCAATAAATATTTTGAACTATAAAGTGTCTCTTCTTACGCATGTTGTGGACAGGTACGAGAGTAACGAAAGAGTGTTCTTGCCTCTGCGAGTCCTGAGAGAGAGATACCGTGTTCTGGGTTGTCTAATCATTGGTACATTAGTGCTAATGGGACGCTAAGGCTAGTTGGGTTGGGGTTTTGGGTGCTAAGGTTTATGGTTGGCTCACCACTATATTCCGAGGTCCTATTATCCTGTGCATAGCTCTGTATGTGCAGAAACCTTATGACATGGCGCGACCAACAAGTGGGGCAGCTTACTTGCGAGACGCTTGAGTGGTACTTGTGCTTGTCCACACAACCCTCACGTACGCTTCCGGAAGCGTGTGTGACGGCGATACCTCCTATATTGCAGATTTTGTAGGTTCTTTCAAGCTTGATGTTATTAAAAAAGGTTTCTTAAATATAACCCTTTTGTGCTGCCTCGTGTAAGATTGTTGTCTCGACCCGTTAGTAATGGCGGGTATAGACATAGCGGCGCATAGCCGCACAGCACTCCGGGATCACTTACGGGTGTATGGAGTGCCAGACGCGGGAGTTGAACTAGTCTTTGTGGTTCAAGCCGATCCGGCTTTCCATTTTGAAGTGTTCTACTCTTGGATCACTTTTCCAGCGGTGGATGCGAACGATGATCTGTTCCATACATATGAACCCACCGTTGTTCCTGCAGTCTATAGACCTTATACTAATCTTGAAGTACCGCTCACGGCTTGGCAACACCGTGTTTGGTTTAATGGCGCCCTCCCACAACCGAATACCACGGTTCGTTTAGGCCCCTTATCAATTGAGGGGGCCACTTGGCCTGTTTTGGCCGGGTACACACCACATCCGCGTTATATGAGAATACCAGTCGCGGAACTACGCACTATGTATGCGGCCTTGGTGCAGGTGCATCGAGCTTTAGTGCGATATGTTACAGGCAGCATCCATGGAGCCGCTCCTGGAGTGCCTGGCCAACCAGCTGCTGCAGGCGGAGTGACCATAAGTCCCGTCATGGTGAATTCTGTGATGGGCAAACGGCCACAAAATAAGGATGATTTTCCTTATTGGCTTGCAGAAAAGTTTGATCAGTTGGAGGCAGTTTTTCCACATACAACTCCTGTGGATAAACATCGTATTTTGACGATTAGTTTGCCAAAAGACTTAATTCCCGAGTTGACAGCATGTGACAACTGGGGTAGGGTATTCGCAGCAGTATATTCTAAATGTTTTGGTACTCCTTCCATGACAGTTCTCCCCTCTGTAATTAAAAAAGTACAGGATGAACACGGCCCTGAAGCGGCTGTGGAATTAGGGATGAGACTAGTGGGAGTGTTTGAAGTAGTAGCTGAACTGATCCTTGCGAATGTCAAGGGCGATGCAGTGAACTTTCAAGTAGCTAACGCTTTGGCTTTGGTCCCAGAATTGGACAAGCCTCGAGAATTACCGAAAATTATTACCCAGGCTTATAAAACTATTGGTAGAAACAGCCTGGGTAACAAGCCTTTGCAAAACTGCAAACACAATCGCAACCACAACAGCAACAACCCAAATCTCAATCTGAGAAGGATGAGAAACCAGTCTTCACTAAAAAGAGCTGGAGGCTGAAAAAACAGGGTAAGCAACAGACAAAGCCGGGATCGCGAGGCGCATCCCCGGTTTCAGTTTCTTCTGAACGTACTTATGATTTACGCGATAGAGCGAGAATTAAGTCACCGGATAGGTTTCAGATCCCTGATACGCGTTCTCCTCGTTCTTCACAGGCACAGACTTCGTCACAGGCCGGTGGAGGAGACCGCCAGGATAGAGGAAGGGCCCGTGAGGCCCCACAGGGACGAGACCAGCCTCGACAACAAGTCAGAGGAAAAGAAGAAGACGCTCAACGTTTTCGACCACAATTTCAGAAGAAGAAAGTTGCCGCTGTAACAGCGAAATATGCCACAGACGGTGAGAACGAGACTCCTGAATTGGACGTGGGCAGTAACCCTCCTAGACAGCGCCGCGGAAGTAACCATAGTGCGGGAGGCGCTACGTCCTCATATGGAGGCGACAGCAACTGAAACATTCATTACTGTTGAAACAGCAGACACCAGAGTGGCACCCCCTGACAGACTATTTAATATAGTCCTCCAAATTGAAGGTGATATACAGCGAGTAATTAAAGGTATTTTTTGGGAAAATCTGACCTCTTCATATGATATTTTATTGGCAGAGGCGGATTGGCCACCCCCATTCGTAATTACTGCGCGTAAAGGGGAGGAGGTAATCCTTCCGAGCTTTTCTCGACATGTCCCAAAGGACAAAGCAGAGGCTCTTGCAGCAGAGTGGGCTGTGTCCCTGGCTCCAGCGTTATTCCGCAATCACGTGGGTTGGGACGAAGAATCTCCCCCATGAAATACCTTTGCGATCGTTGCCGCAGCCACAACCCCAATATCCCATAAAACGTGAAGCCAAAGGCCCCGTTTCCGAGATTCTGACACAGTTGGAATATCAGGGAGTAATTGAACCCTGTGTATCACCTATGAACAATCCCCTTTTCGCGGTTTCTAAACCCGATGGATCGTACCGTTTAGTATTGGATTACCGGCATTTGAACTCTCATTGTCGGACCTTTGCGGTGCAAAATACCCATAGTTCTGCGCTTGTAGACAGTCTTGTTCGTAAAAAATACAAAACGACCCTTGACCTTTCAAATGGATTCTACACGCACAACTTAGCCCCGGAGAGTGGCCAATGGTGTGCCTTTACTTCCGGTGGTAAAATGTTCAAATTCAGGCGTCTTCCTATGGGCTACAAGAATAGTCCAGGCGTATTCGCCGCTCGTGTTGTCTCTTTGTTAGACGGCATCGATCCAGACGCCTGTTCGTATGTGGATGACATTTATCTGACAGACGATGAATTGTTTCCGCATCTGACCCGGGTGGACCGCATTATTCTTGAATTTGCGGTTCAGGGATACAAAATTAACTTTGCCAAATCCCATATTGCTGAATTTACCGTTTTGTTCTTGGGCTATGAGCTCAACAATGAAGGTAAGGGTTTAGCCCCCCATTTTCTGGAGAAATGTGCACTTTTGTGCCCTCCTACTAATCTGAAAAAGCTTCAGTCGTTACTGGGTTTTCTGAACTTCGGACGTACATATATTCCCGAATACGCCCAGCGTATCAAGCCATTGTATGCTTTGATACAACCTACTTTTTCGAAGTCTTCTTGGCTTCCGGAGCATACCTCCATTCTGCAGTCTTTGCAGACAGACCTTCTTGAGTCTAAATACCTTTTGACGCGTGATAACCACACAAACTTGGTGATTAGAATCATTCCAGGGGCAGTGGGTTTCACGTACTTAACCTTTAATGAAGGTGATACAGTACCCATCGCATACAAGTCACATCTATACACCTCTGCAGAAATGCGGTTCTCATCTGTGGAGAAAGTGCTAACAGCAGTGCAAATGGCGATCCTGAAGGAGCGCGCACTGGCACAGGGAAAACGCATTCTGGTGGTAACACCCTATCCTGCCCTAGAAGCAGTGACGAAAGCAAGTGTTCCGAACTCTAAAGCTTTGCACCCCGTTGGATTCAATGGGCAACATCTTTGACGTCTCCGGATGTCACTTTCATTTTCGACTCTTCTTCCAGACTCAGGAGTTTTTACAGTATGAATTCATTCATCCTCCTCCTTTGTCCTTATTGCCGCTTGAGGATTACGACTGTGTGATCTACACCGATGGTTCGGCACAACCGGCCACGGGTTCCAAGCATGCTTATTCAGCCGCATGTGCTATTGTTGCAGGTACGTTTGTGAACGGAAAGTTCAAATCCACTGTGGTGCATACACAGGCACTCGGGGACAGTACCGCACAATTGGCCGAGTTGCGTGCCTTGGTGCTTGCGCTTGAGTTCGTAAATCCTGATGTGACCACTTTAATAGTGTGCGATTCTTACTACTGTGTTCAATCATACAATGACAATCTGTTCTTTTGGTCGCAAAATGACTATAGAGACGCTAAAGGCAACACAATCAAGCATAAAATGCTTTGGGTTAGGGTGGCAGAATTACAAAGACGTCTGCCACTCACACAGGTGGTTCACACCCTAGGCCATCAGCGAGTGGGCGCACACGCTGTTGGTAACAGTCTGGCAGATGAAGCTGCCAGATCAGCAGTACTCACGTGTTCAGTAGCAGCAGTTACTAGATCCATGTCTAAAATAGACACTGATATCTTGGCAGCTATTGCTGCAACAAAAGAAGGAATTAATTACCCTAGAGGTTTCCCTTCTAAATATTCTTACCAGATAGGTCCCGATCAGGCTCCTTATGTAACAATACCTAACGTTGGGGTTCGGCTGATCCCCAACGCGGACCTCAGACTTTCCTTGATGGCAGCGGCACACGAAGGCATGGCTTTGGCGCATGCTGGTGTGTCTGCGACAATTTCCATTTTGCAGCAGCGTTACTGGTGGCGTGGTTTATACAAAGATACACGTACTTATGTGCTTTCCTGTGACGTTTGTCAACAGATCAAGCCTTCAACAGTCACAAGACCACCGCAGACCTCGCTTGCAATTTCGAACAGACCCTTTGGGTGTGTTTACTTGGATCACTGCGGTCCATTTTCTTCAGACACTGCCTATAAATATATCTTAGTGGCAGTGGACTCGTGCACACGGTTCATCTGGGTCTGGCCACAACGGAGTGCTGACGCACGAAATGTCATTAGGGATTTGCGAGTCTTTGTGGGAATTTTTGCATGCGGCACCTTCCATTCTGACCAAGGTCCGGCGTTTGCCTCTAAGGCTTACAAGGACGCAATGGGCTCCTTAGGGGTGCGGGTGAAATTTTCGTCTCCGTATAGGCCTGAGAGCAACTCTATCGTTGAACGAATGAACCGTGACTTAAAGCAATCCTTGACAGCTAGAGTTATAGGTACTGGCAGGAACTGGCTGGCCCACTTGTATACTGTTCAGCGTGCACTTAATAATCTCCCTAGAAGGCCTCTGGGTGGGCGGACCCCTTATGAAATGCTCTTTGGCATACGAATGTTTGTGCCTGACCTTGATTGTCTAGACATGGCGGCGCAATCCGCCAAGTTCGATGTAGATAATCATTCTACTATGTTACAGGACTTACAAGAAGCCCAAGACAAACTAGCGATTGCACATTTACCTTCAGCCACAGACCCTGCTGTGCAGATTCCGGTAGCCGGCTGGCTTCCGAAGATTGGCGACCTGGTACGAGAGAAGGTGGAGAACAAAAAGAATTCGGCCCCTCTTTTCGTGCACCGGTTCCAGTACTGGGCTTGAAGGGAACACGTACAGTCATCCTACCACCGCTTCCCGGTCGCAAGGAAAACAGATACATCTCAGTGGAAAATGTCAAGCTACAACATTTGGCCGATCCTAAATAGTGTCACACCAGCGGTCTCTTGTCCTGCCATTTATCGGACAAGTGTTCGAGGCACGCCTGCAAGAACAATCACTGATGTTACCATGGAGATGGTTGATTTGCCTGAAAATATATTTGAACCCTCTGCATCACCCTGCATGGCCGAGGACGAATATACTTATCCCGCCACAGAGTCGGTGGCACACCAACCAACAACGCCACTGAGCCCGACACGTTATTCTTTTGATTCAGATTCCAACTCATCACAAGTCCCGTCCAAGTTTAGTCTTTATGTATCCTGGTTTAGAGACAATTTTTTGATTCCACCTTGGACATATATTTGGATGGTACTTTTCTTGGTTTTTTTGTTCATGTCCATTGGCTTTGTCACAGTGTTTTTTCTACTCATCAATGGTCACTATTTACCTGAACGCTCTGCTGTGAACAGTGTTGCTGGAACTTTGGCTCCACATTCCTCTTCACACATCATGAAGCGTGACCACACATTTGTGAACATTTCAGTGTTTCCAGTTGCTGATGGCATCGTATGGGATGCGGTAAACTTTCAAATACATGGCCCGACAGAAATTATTAATGTACCAAATGTCCTTCGAGTCTCGATGGGTGATGTAGTAAAAAGTAATATTCATTCTGATGATTGGGATGTGCATGCAGTTGAAGCATTGTTTGCTGATTTAAAATATTATGCCTCTTTTAATGCTGAAGACTTGTATATGAATTCTGCGAATTATGCCGATTTGTATTGCTACCAGCATTGGGGCAATCATTTTCTCCACAAACCAAGTGCACTACGCAGCCCTGTTACTTACACCCAATGGGAACACTGCCCAAACCCCATACCAGGTAGTTCCCAGACTCTTCGAAATAAATTCACCTATTTTACTGATTTTAATCGATCGAACCCTGGGTCCTATTATTTTAAATTAAAATCTCCATCGACTCAAAAAATAATGTTGACCCACACTAAATTGCTATATTCGGGTTCCTTTTTGAGCGCCTTGGCGGTGGGTGGTTATGAGTATTGGAAAGAGACAGTGGATTTAAAATCAATTTGGGGTTCGAAGCCATGGCAGGTGCAGGGCACTGAGGCCCTGCACCGTGCTTGCCTTATCCCAGCCCAAATTCTATTTCTAAATGCTTCCATTTATCAGACCACGTGTTGGGGGTTGGCTACCGTTAAACAACTAAATGCGCCAACCATCCCATCCTTGTCGAGTCTTCCAAATGATAGTTTGCATTTTAATATGTCCCTTATGGCTTTACAGGCTCAGTTTCAGAACAATTCCTTTAACGTTTCTGCACTAATACAGTCACCCTGGTTGGCATGGCCCATATCATCTAATGCATGCCAACTTCGTTTTCATGGCACAGTTCCTGGTTACATACAGGACAAGCCTGATCCAAGATTTACTGAAACTCGTACTGTGACCACGTATTCAGTTGGTAAATTATGTAAACAATGGTTACAACATTCGTCCTTAGACTCTGTTAAGAACCATTTATCCCTCCTATCAGGCACTATTGACTTATCTGACTTTATCTTGGGACCTCGTGGTCCCCGACCGAAGAGATTCATTTATGAAGCGTATAATGAGCTCTGGAAGCTGTCACAAATGGAAGCTGCTTCCCGTCTTAGGGAAATAGACCAAGCAAATTTGGAAAAGGTGCTTGCTGTTGTTGACAATAGTATAAATACCCTGTCTTCCCGCATTTACACATTAAACAATATTGTATCCTCTGTTGTTGATATTGTACAAGATGATGTCTCTATGTTGTATCATGGTCAGAATCAGTTGCGTTCAGTGATGCAGTTTGCATGGACTTTGCAAACCCTTAAGTTGGGTAAAGTTCCTTGGAATTTGTTAAACACCACTGCCCTCTTTCTGCCTTTTAATTTGACTGACAAACAGCAGTTCATGTCCATGAAAGATGCATCGTACACTTTGTTACATATTGAAAAAGTGGATCCTTTACCATTCTCTGTAGCGGAACTAGATTCTGCGGTGTGGCTAGTTCATGGGGTTATAGCTTTACCTTTTTCCCTATTTGAATTCGGTTCGTGCATGAAACATTATCCCGTAGGCCGTTTCCAGCCTCTGGGTGGTGCTTTCCTGCATGAACTTTGGTCCTTGCCTTTCATGTATAAATGCCTTAGAGACGGCAAGGAGGTATTCCTCACGGGGGAGTCTTGTGATTCAACTGTGGGTCATTCGCTTATTTGTAAACATATTAAATTGCACGGGGCTTGTAGCGTTTCAGTTCCAAATCTTGCATGTGTACTAAAGGGTATTCCTGCTCCTGCTATTTCTCCTACGTTTACTTTGCTTACCAATGGTAGCTATTTGCTTTTAAATAACGAAGACTGTTGTGGCCTACAGGCTGGCATTCCGTATATTGTTACGGTCTCGCACAGAGTTGTCTGCTGCAAGAATGTGCTTTTTCCTCCCCCTCACGACATCGTTGATAGCTCTATTTGGCCTTCCATTCCTACCATGGAGGCAGATTTCAATAAGTTGAGCAGAATAAAGGCCCTATTATTGAATGAGGAGGTTATGCTCACATCCGCCCGGGAGACATTCATTCTCCAGGTGGCGAGCACCCACAGTGAAATACAGGCCCTTTTGAACACTGACCTCCCCCAACATTTTGGGGAGTTAATTCATCGTATTTTTAACGCATCAAACACTGAGGGTCTGGTGCACTTTTTAAGGTTATGGGGTCTGGCCTCGTGTCCACCTTTCAAACTATTTTCGGTGTGATACCGGCATTCATTCATTCTATTTTTTCTAGCGTCTTTGGTGGTTTCCCATTAATCCTCGCTTTGGCGGCCGGTGTCTTGCTGTTGGTCTGTTTTCTGCGCAATGGCTGCACTCCACTGGGCCCTTCTCGATCCCGAACGCCTCCAACTGCTCCGTGAGCGACTTCTGGTTGGCTTCGATGTTCTGCCCTTGGCAACTATCAGTGTGTCCTACACCCTTTCCTTTCGCTTTGCGTATTTCACTTGCGTGCAACCTGTGATGTCTTGCATCCGCTGTCCGTTTACATGGACCATGGATTATTGCCTCTCCAATTCGTCATTGTCGGTCCCGGATTTTGTTCGGTTGGTGGGTCCCTTAGAGGCCCATGAACGGGACTGTTCCGCTGCTGGCTTTATGATGCGTGCGGCTGCACTGGGGATTTTGGCACAATGGGATATCTGGGCGGCTGCTCAGGATCTCCTACAACAAAGTTATATTGAATATCACGCAAGCTGTCCCGCATTGCTTTTGGATGCTCCATACTCTGAAGAACATTCCTGCAGCTTTGACCTGTTGGACTGGATGGCGTCTACGTTTTTTGACGATTCCAATGATGTCCTTTTGGACGGTATAGCGTTTTTCTGCTCTTCCACATTTTTGGATTGATTGACTTGCCGTTAATTGTCAGTGGACCACCTCTATTCTGCTCAGGTGTTTGAAACTCTGTCTTCCTTTTCGTCGTGGCCGATGGACTGTCCAGGGGAGGGTGTCTTGTGGCTCATGGCCTCCTGGCAGGTCTGGCTACGTCACCGCAGGCCTGGCTGCCATGATGACTCTTGCGCACGTTATTACTGGATGTTGTTCTGTCGCCCTCTGTTATTGTCAAGTTATTCTACCACAGTCTGCATATTCTGTTTCTCACCTTTTCTCCTGTTCCCTTTTGGGCTCAGTCTGAACAACAGTTACAAGGTCGAATAACAACTCCCTGGTTCCTACTGATTTGGCCCGTCCCTCGCACCTAGACATAACACCATGTACAGCTGCCATTGAGAAAATAGTGTGCTTTTAATAATGCGCTCGCGTGCTCTAAGATAGCACTTAGAGACGACCTTTCCAGGGAGAAGAGCTGTGATTGTTTGCTGATGTAGTTCTGCATCTAGAGACTGAGGTATGGGGGTTCGCTAGTCAAAGCCCAAAGGTCTTCTATTATTATAATAAACTGGCTTCTAGCACGGGGAGGGTGGTAATGTTAGTCAGACATATATCCACTGCTTTATGAGATGCTTTCCCCGTTCGTATTCTATGGAGTAGTAACTATGCTGATTATATTATTCTTATGTATTATGTTATTAGTACTGACACGTGTACTGTATCTAAGGGCACGTAAGTTGCAATAAATATTTTGAACTATAAAGTGTCTCTTCTTACGCATGTTGTGGACAGGTACGAGAGTAACGAAAGAGTGTTCTTGCCTCTGCGAGTCCTGAGAGAGAGATACCGTGTTCTGGGTTGTCTAATCATTGGTACATTAGTGCTAATGGGACGCTAAGGCTAGTTGGGTTGGGGTTTTGGGTGCTAAGGTTTATGGTTGGCTCACCACTATATTCCGAGGTCCTATTATCCTGTGCATAGCTCTGTATGTGCAGAAACCTTATGACAGGCTGTTGATCCAGCATATGCAGTAAATAGGGAAATTTGTGGCTGAACTTTATTAAGGGGATGTCATGTGAGTACTCTCCCTGTGCCTGGCCTGGCCTGGTAAGTGCCTGCCTGCAGTCCGGATTGGGCTATACTGCTATAGTCTCTCGGCTACACAGATTGTGCATAGCGCCATCATGACTGCCATGGTCATGGTCTACAGAATCACTAGAACATTAGACATTATTGGATGGGACTCCAAATAAAAAAACACTTACAGATTCTGATCCATAAACCTCTCCATCAAATGCCATATCATTATCAGAACCTGCCTCAGAGCTCGCCTCCATTATTTGAGTTAGTGTCTGGGCAGCAGTCATCCAATGAACTATCCAAAACTAGGTAGAATGCAGAGGTGCTCATCAAAATGTCAATGCACTGAGAATACTGTGTGTGATATGAACTGAAAGTGAGAATGCAATGCTATACAAGTGAAAGTGTATTACAAAAGTAGTAGACAAGATAACAATTGCCCTAATAAAAAGAAGAAAACCACAATTTGTTTTTATGACTCTGCAATATGAAGAGCTTCTCCAAAGAAGCTAAAAGCAAAAACCAATTAAACAAATTGCATCAACTTGCAGTACATGGAGGATGAGCTCCTTGTCACAATAACAGACCATTGACTGAAGTGAACTGACCCATTAGCTCATGTGGTATGCCTGGGTAGATGGAAGCTAAATGTTCATGCCACAATAGCAAACCAAAGGCTAAAGTGGGCTGATCCATTGCTCCCTGTAGTATTCTGTGGTGGATGGACGCAAAATGTGAAAAGGCACAGTAACAGACCAGTTGCTAAAGTGGGTTGACGCATTGCCCCATCCGGTTATGCTCTGGTGGATGGGAGGAAATATGAATGGCACAATAACATAACAAAGACTATAGTGGGCTGACCCATTGACCCATACAGTAGGCTGTGGTGGTCAGAAGCAAAATGTGAAATTACATAATAACAGGCCAGTGGCTGAATTGGACTGATCCATTACCCCATGCGGTATGCTTGATGGATGGAAGGAAAATGAGAATGACTTAGTATGTCTGCGACAGAGTCTACTCCGGCACTGTTGCTGACATACTCCTCTCCAGACTACAGGCCATCAGAAGTCCACATATAACACCGTCAACCTGATTTAGAGTGGACGGTGATATATATTTCTTTTGTTGTTGTTCACCACCTGGTGGTGAAGGACAGTAAAAAAGAAATTATGACCCCTACACCATAGGAGACATCGCCTCTGCTTTTTTAAATATAAAATCTTGTTTTGGAAGCCTTACGTCAAACCTTTAGCACATTGACAGAAACAGCAGTGATGACGGTCCCTGCCAATGATCAGTGATATTTATAGGGCCTACGGACATCTCTAAATGCAGAGTACAGATACTCCGTCAGGATGACCGAGTATTTTACTCCATTGCCCTGATGGAGTAAATACCGTACTTCACACTCTAGATCAGGCCCTTAGTGACAGACAGAGAAAAAATATCTAAGTACCTTAGGTTTTACCTAGAGAGGACACACGCAAAAATAACATATAACACATGTCTAAGCCAGGTAAATGGTGTTATATGATAAACCTCTGACAGCCCGTACTCCGTCGGCCCATTGCAGGAGAATGTCAGCGACAGAGCCAAAGCAGGCTCCGTCACTGACATTCTTATGGTGTGAAAGTAGTTGGATGGGGGATAATGTGGAGGGGATCTTCCTAATCTGGAAGTGATGCCCTCACACACCCATATGGGTGTCATGTTTCATCATCAGGCTTTTTGCTCCTGGTGGGTCCGGCGCTGCAATGCCCCACGATCCGCACGAGAGGGCTCTTTGTGAAGATCTTTTTAAAGCAAAAGCCGTGATGGTGCGTGCGGGTATGTGGAGCCACGGAGTGTGAGTTTAAAATTACCTGCAGGGTATCCTATGGTGAGTTTGTTAGGGGATCCCTTCATCAGAAGACTCTATGAGCTTGGCATTCAAGGATCTGCTTTCAAATGGATCTGTTCCTTCCTCACGGGAAAAACCCAAAGGGTCAGGCTGTCACTTTTCACATCAGAGACCAAGAGAATGATATGCGGAGTCACACAGGGATCGTCCCTCAGCCCCACCCTTTTCAACATATACATGACACTATTTGCTAACATCACCAATCCCAAGACATCACCGTCATCTCTTACACTGATGACATCCTCTCCCTGACAGACAAGACAACCACCTCCAGGACCAGCTTCCCCAACCGCATGACCATGGTAGCAGACTGGATGTGAACCAACTGCCTGCAGCTCAACTCCGACAAGACAGAAGGACTGGCCTTTGGCAACAAGACCTCCCTATGGGACTTCACTTGGTGACCATCAGGGCTAGGACCAACACCCACACCCACAGACCATGCAAGAAATCTAGGGATCATCCTAGACGACAAGCTCAACATGATGGCTCAAGTCAACGCAGTGTGCACCTCCTGCTTCTACATTCTACGCATACTACGAAAGATATTCAAATGGTTGTTTCAGAACACCAGAAGGATGGTCACGCACATGCTCATCACCAGCAGGCTGGACTACAGCAACACTCTCTATGCCTTAATCTCAAAACAACTCCTACACAAACTCCAGCCATCCAGAACACCGCTGCAAGACTCATACGCGACCTCCCATGCCGCACCCACATCACACCGCACCTCAAGAAGCTTTACTGGCTCCCCATTAAATAACGCACCCAATTCAAATTTCTGACGCACACAAACAAAGCCCTAAATAACACAGGACCTGAATACCTGAAGAGCCACATACACTTTCACCAACCCACCAGACACCTACTTTCTGCATTACTCTCACTTGCACACGTTCCCTGCATCTTCAACAGCAAAAATGGAAGTTACTCATTCTCCTACTTCACACCCAAGACATGGAATGACCTACCTCTACACATCAGAGCCTCCTCCTCATTTCTTGAGTTCCATAAGAAGCTGAATACCTGGCTCTTCGTATAAGCACCTTGGGGACCTCACACCTACACAACTGCCCAATCGCCTGGATACCCTCTCAGGTGATTAGTACGCTATACAAATCAATATAACATAAAAAATACTCTCTCACCAGACTCCATCTACAATACTGCATTTACTATTATAACAATAAAACATAACAACAGTGGTGGTTATACACAAAGAGGGAAAACCCAGGGGTCAGTTCTCCTCCTACAGACCCATTTCGCTATTGAACGCAGAAGTTAGGATACTAGCAAAACTGCTGGCCTCGCGCCTGGTTGGGGTTATCTCTAAATTGGTCCACCCAGATCAATCGGGTTTCATGCAGTCCAGGAATACATCACTAAACCTTCTTCGACTTCATGGGGTATCGGGGCGGGTGGACACGTTGAGAGAAGATGCAGTGGTGGTGTCCTTGGACGACACCATGGCATTTGACACAATCGAGTGGCCCTACCTTTTCTCCATGCTGGGGAGGCTAGGGTTTGGCCCCGGTTTCACCAGCTGGATAAGGCTCCTATACACCGACCCGCTGGTGCAGGTAGTCATTAATAATAAAAAGTCAGAAACCTTTGCCCTTGTAAGGGGAACGAGACAGGGATGTCCTCTGTCCCCGTTGCTTTTTGCGCTGACGCTGGAGCCCCTGGCGACATGGATCCGTAGAGACCCTATCATTAGGGGTTTGAGATGGTCGGAGGACTGGGAGGACCGCATCTCCCTGTATGCAGTTGACATCCTGCTGTATTTGGCGTATCCGCGGGCCTCGATAAATAGGGTCCTAAACATATTCACTAATTTTGGCAAATATTCGGGATACACTATCAACTGGACCAAATCGTTGATCTTCGTGCTCAGAGGGAGGTTTCCGCTCCTGCCCAAGGATTGCAGGGTGACGGAAGCCGTTGATGGCTTTAAATACCTTGGTATTTACATTACCAAGGACTCCAGGCTGTATTATCTCCACAATCACCTGCCACCGCTACAACGGCTCAAAAGCGATGTGGAGCATTGGAACACTCTCCCCCAATCCCTATTGGGTAGAGCTGCGCTTTTTAAGAAGAGGTCCCTACCATGCTTTTTATATGTCTTGCACAATGCACCCGCTCCTGTCCCGGTGTCCTACTTTGTGGCCATAGGAAGTGAACAGAGGGAGTTACTTTGGGTAAATGGGTCTCCACGAATATCATTCTCAAAACTAGTGAGAGGATGGTATGATGGAGGGATTGGGCTCCCAGACATCAAGAAATACTACTGGGCTGCCCAGTTGGCAGCCATCAACCAAAGCATGTACCGGCCCCACGACGATCCTGGGTACCGTATGGATAGATGGCTCTTACCGGGAGGATCCTACGCCAGGGCACTCTATTCTAATACTGCTAAATTGCATCTAACAGGACCCACGTCACACTCTGTCCAGATATGGCATACAGCTCACAAAAGTCTAGGTTGGGCCAAGAAAATCACGCAGGCCACTCCCCTGTGGAACTCGGACCAATTGGGAACCATTCGGAATACTAAAGGGTTCGACAAGTGGGATATAATAGGACTGTCTCGGGTGGGCGATATGTGGAAGGAAGGTAAGGGGAAATAATTTTCGCTATTGCAACAAGAGTATGAGCTGGCAACCACGGAAAGATTCAGATACTTGCAGGTGCGACATGCCCTGCAAACAAATATTCCGGCAGGGGAGACACTCTCAGAGGCGTCGCCGTTGGAGGATAGACTCCTCGACTAGTACATGCCTAAAAAATCAATATCACTGACATACCGGAAGCTAATTAGTCATACTCTCGACCCTCTCATACCGCTTCGTAGGAAATGGGAAGCCGACCTAATAGAACTAGATGATGAAGACTGGTTGGAAGCACTGGCTTCACCCAAGGAGGTTGCAATCTCGTTCAGGCTTAAATTTGTACAACTAAAAATACTTCATAGAATATATTTCTCGGGACCGTCGTTGGTCAGGATGGCTATGGGGAGGACTCTCGATGTAGGCGAAAGTGTGGACATGAAGGCACTTTCCTACACATACTTTGGGAATGCACCTACATTAGTAAATACTGGACAGACATCCTCCACTGTATGGAAGAAGTATTTGGACTGAGCCTGGCCCTGGAGGCCAAAAGGTGTCTGTTAAATATTTGGGAACCATCAGACTTGAGTAGCAAAGAGAAAATATGGGCAGCCCTGGGTCAGATGATAGCCAAACGTAACATTGCTAGAATGTAGGTGGCGCAGGAGGCACCAGCCATAAATGCATGGATGAAAGATATGGACTGGTGCATGTTTCGGGAAAAAACGGTGTATGTCTCCAGGGGATGTCCGAGAAAATGGACACAAATATGGGGTAAATGAAAAGCCTACAGAGATAATATTTGTGCTCCCCCTCTTTCTCCCCCCTTCCCTCCCTCGACGAACTTGAATCTATCGAAAACTGTAATAATTAATCTGTGTTGCTGCATGTAATAAGAGTGATTACCCATGCTTTTCAAGGAAACATACTTGTATACCCCTGCTACCCATAATTATGTATGTAATGCTATTAAACTGTCAATAATAAAAAGATTTGCAAAAAACCCATAAATTCCTCATAATTTATTATATTAACTTAGTGTATCTCAATTTTTATTTTACACACTTTAGGCTGCAGGATTTTGATGTATTAAGACATTGCATAAGAAAAAATTAAATATTCAATGAGCATATAAGTCTGGGCAGTGCATCTAGAACATTTGATTCAAGCAACATGCGGACATTCTGCAAAACGTCTAATACGAGTATAATGGACGCTCATGGGTTTTCAATAGCCAGCAAGGTAATTGGGCAAGTAAATATTATTTACGGATTATTATGAGAATCACATAGGTTAAGCTAAAGTATTCTGTGTGGAGCTGACAGCCCCTTCCTTTCATCTACGGAACTCCCCATCTCTTCCAGAGCTCTGAAAGTCCCAGAAGACCTGGCTATTTGGTTAATCCTGCCGGACCCTGCCAGCGCCTGGATGCCCTCACGAGTGATAAAAGAAGAGCTCTACAAATCTACTGATTCATTGATTTAATTCTGAACCCTAACAATGTGGGTAGATAAACATATGGATGCCTATGGGATGAAGTGCTGCAGATATAAACAAATCAGGACCTTTGCAGCAGAACAGAAGTCACTATTGAGTCTTGCAGCCCAACATTTGAAGATTCAATGGGCAGATTCTTTTAACAGAGATCATCCAGTGCTTCATATTTACTGGTGGTTGCAGGTGACAGATGGATTTTTGGTGACCACAACTCATTTTCTGTCTTTGAAAAGGAGTAGTACAAAGATTAAAAATATGGTGCTAAGGAAGGAAGAAGTGATATAAAAGAAGCTGCAAAAGTGAGATAATGAGACAGGAAGTGCTGGGTCCTGGAAGATAGAGGTGAGAGGTTGAATAATAAGAGTGGGTCACCTTGGCATTCGGCAATCAGCCTTGCAGTGGGCTTATAACAAAAACTTGGGGTACCTAACTTATTTTTTTACTACCCCCAGGTCCCTCCTGTCATCCTCCCATTCATAACACGTGGAGATAACCATCTCCCGGCAGAAAAAAAAGAACAGAGGAATGCTGGGTCCCTAACCCCACCCTTCCCACTGGGAGTACATAAACCGTACTTACCCAGCATTCCACCTGTTCTTTTTTCTGTCTGTCGACAAGATTGGGACGAGGTGCTGCTGGGCTGGAGTGGCGGTCTTCATTGGTCCCTGTCTGGCTGCCTGGCTGTTCTGGACAAAGGGTGTGTTCTGGTATGCCTCCTGGCCTGCTGGGCTTGCCAGGAGGCTTGGATGTTTCGGGCCGGCTCTTTGCGGTGAGCACCGGCTGGCCCATTGCAGCTGGTGAGCCGGCCTCCCAGTCAGTTCCAGGTTGAAGAGCATGTCTTCCTTGAGGCCGGCCCAGGTGGAAGACGCGCCACGGATGATAGATGGCTCCTCAGGGGCTGTACTGGTGGTGCTCCTGGAGTGCCTGGTGGCCGGGTTGGTTGCTTTCCTGCTGCCCAAGCACGGAGGCTGGTGGTGCGCGCCTGGGCTGGCTGGGGGGCCTTGTTCTGGCAGATGTTGTGGTATGGCGTGTCTGCAGGCCCCACGGGTGAGTACCGCATAGTGGTTTACCTTTTTCTTTCCTTGTTTTTCTTTTGCAGGTGTTGGGCTACGGTATTTGAGATTCATTTCCCCGTTGCCTGGGTGCTCCTCCTTCATTGGCCCTTCTTTGTTCAGCCTGGAGCAGTTGCTCTGTGTCGGGGCCATGTGGTTGTTGGTGTCATATGCCCCTCCATTGCCTGGATTTGGTTCCCCCTACAGTGGCGCCACTGTGAGGAGGTCTTCTTTCTTCCGCCCTTGTGTGGCTGGCGGTCTTGGGGCTGTGCTGTGGTTGCCCCTGGTATGCTGGCTTGCCCAGGTGCTCAGTTGGGATGCGATGCACCTGGGCTGGCTGGTGGGGCTGTTATTGGGGCTGGCTGTGTTGTTGGATTTCTGCCGGCCCCGGGGTGTGTTCCACCTGGTGTTTTTCTCCCCCCCCTTTTGTCTGGGTGCTGCCTCTGGCCTCTGGCCCGGGCCTGTGGTATTGGGAGGTGTTCTGTCGTCTCTGGTTTCCTTTTCAGGGTCTTCTGTTTTTTGTTTGCGAGGTCTCGGCCTGCTGGGTGGCTGGTCCCTCTGTGGTCAGGTTCAGGTCCTTGCGGTGGTGGGGTGATCCTTCCATTTGTGGCCCGGCCCGCAGATCCGACTGGGCCTGTTGTTGCCCGTGCGACCACTCCTCTTACCCCTGCGTGCCCCCTATGGGGAGGGGGTGCAGCTTCCTAGGCCTGCTCCCGAGGGGTGTGTCAGTCGGTAGGCATGCGCCCCCCCTCCAGGGGGTGTGGTCACATGGTGTTTGTTCTTGCCGGTTTGGGTGTCTGCGCAACTTGCTGCTGGTTTTCCCGGTGCTTGGCACTGTGGTTCGGGTGGAGTCTTGTGCCTCTGGATTCTCTGATCCCTCCTCTTCATGAGCTGTTGTCCCTCTGCCAGCGGCTCTGTTTCCTGGGTTTCGCTGTGGTCCTTGCCACTTGCTCTGTGCTGTCCTGTTGTGTCTGGGGCCGGGTTTCCTGCCATGGCCTGTTTCGGGCTCTTCCTGGACTTTTGGTTGCCCTGATGTGGCTATATGGGTCCGGTTTCTGGCATGTCCCTCGTCCGGCCCCTGCTCCATCATTGGGGGGTGTGGCTGTGTGCCCTCCGGTCTTAGTAGTGGTGTTGCACATGGCTTTCGGTCTGGTTCTGTGGCTTTGGCTCCTGCCTCTATCATTTTTTTTTGTGGCCTCACTGTTCTGTTTTGGGGCACTCGTTGACCTGTGCAGTTGGTTGGCAGAGCATTCTCTGCCCCGTCTCCTGGTTGGGCGCTTGCTGATAGGGGGGCTCTGGCCTTTGTGGGCTTGCTGCCTTTGGTGACGCCTTTTGGGTGCCTGCCTGTGGGCCTTTCTGGCTTCCTTCCTTTTCCTGGCACCTTGCTTGGGTGTGAGTCCTCCTGGCCCCCTGGGGGTCCAGCAGGTCTGTGCATGGGGTGGCTGGGGTCCGTGCCAGCCTCGCAGCCCTTTCCTTTTTGCCTGTGCTCTGCACCGGCCATCCCCTGGTGTGGGCTTGGCCGTGGGGTCTTCAGCCCTGGGTAGGCTGCTTGGCTTCGGCCCTAGCTTCCCAGCCACTTTTGCAGGTTGTTGCCTCTGTGGCCTTGGTTATGGCTGGTTTCGGTGGCTTTTCTCTCTGCCCTCGGGGGTTGGAGTGTTTCTGGTTTGTGGCTCTTTGGCCCTGTGCCACTGTTTCCGTGTCTGTGTGGGCGCCGTGTTGATGGCCTACTGTTTCTGCTGGTGGATCTGTGGTTCAGTCGGCTGGTTTCACGCTAGCTTTTGGGGTTGTCGGCTGGGTTGGGCTATGGGCAGCCCTGCTTGTCTCTCCTGTCCTTGTGTTCCTGACCTGGTGGTGGTTTCCTGCCGTGTTTTTGGCCGCGGCCTCTGGGGCCCATGGTTTCCGCTTCTCTGGTGTCTTTGGTGCTGTCTTGGGGCTTTGTGTTGGCCCTTTTCTGGCTGGGGCTGGGTCTCCCATGGGGTGGTCTTGGTTGGGCTGGTTGTCCCATTGTCCTGTGGTCCTTGTCTGGGCTGTGGGGTCTGGGGCTCCACTCCGGTGGTCGGTGGGCTTGTCTTTCCCCAGTGCTGTTTTTTCCACCCTGGGTTGTCCCCTGGGGTTGTGCTTGGGGGAGACTTCTTTGGTGTGTGATGTTTGGGGTAGGAATCTTCCCTGTTGTTCCTAGTTGGCCTTTGAGTTCCCCTGGTCTCGGTGGCTTTGGGGTTTGCTTTGTCCCGATCTAGCTGGTTGCTGTGTCCTGGTCCGGTTCAGTCCTATTCCAGGTCTGGTGGTGTCAGCTGCTTGGGGTCGTCCCATATTCTTTGCCTCTTCCTGGTGGGGTGTTGTGCTCCGCTGGGTTCTGGCCTCTGGCTCCTCCCCTGTTTTTTTTCCTGTTTCAGTGGGGTGTGTGTTTCGAGTGCTCATCGGGCCTGCCTCCTTCTATCCACACCAGTGCCTTTGTGGTGCAGGGTTCTGTTGGTTGTATGCTTCGGTCCTGACCTGTGGGCCTGTTCCTGTGCCCCAGCTCCGGCTCCTTCCTCTGGCCTGGGTGCTTGGGCTGTTGTCCAGTGTCAGCGCTGGTGCTTGGTACTGGATGTTCATGCCCTGCGCCTGGTCTTCCTCTGGGGTCTCAGTGGCGTTGGTGGCCTCTGGTGGCTGAGTCGCTGTGGTTAGTGGGAGGTTGCTCTATGGTCGTTGCATCCTACCTTCCTGGATTGGTCGGTGTGGTCCTGTCCTTGTTTGGTCCTCGAGGTATGCCTTGTCCCTGTTGGCGAGCCCTCTTTTGTTGGACTGGTCTGTGGTGGGCCTCCCCGGTGGCGTTGGGGTTTGCCCTGTTGTTGTCGCCCTTCCATTCCTGTTTAGGGTTGGGGCTCTTAGTCTTCTCCTGTTCCCTTCAATTCTCTCCTGGTGCTGGTTGTGTGCCTGTTTGGCTTGGTTGGTTGTTCCCTCCTTGTTTTGTTTGGCGTGCTCTGTCAGTGCCACTGCGGTGTCTCTGGGTCGACTGGTTGGCGCTGGGTGTGACGTCCTTCTCGACTAGTGGGCGCTCCCGAGGGCTTTTCGTTCCCTGTCGGGTGCTTCTTTGGTTCTGGTACTACTTGTGCCGGTTGTTTTGGGGGTGTGGTTGCTTTAGCCGCGTTTTTCCTTCTGAGGTTTGGCCTTTGGGCTGGGGGGTCTCTGTGGCGTTACCCTTTTCTGGCCTTGTTTTTTTTTTTTCCTTGCCTTATTGTGGCTGACTCCCTTCTGCTCAGCAGTTTTTGAGGGTTGGGGGCGGTGGGGCCTGGGTGCCCTGCTTGTCCTTTTTCTGTGGTTGGCTGCCTTCAATGGCTTGTGCTCTCGTCTGTTTCTGGTTCCTGGGTTTCTGGGCCTTGGTTCTATACCTGTTGGTCTGTCCCTGGCTTTGCTGAGGGGAGGCTGGCCATTTTGGGGTCTTCTTTGGTCTGTGGCCTCCTCGCTGTCCTTCAGTGGGTGGCTGTCTCTGGTGCTTTCTTGGCATGAGCTCCTCCTCCTCTGTTGTTGGTTAGGGGATGTTTCCGGTGGGGGTTGCTGCCCTCTGGGTGGCAGCTCTTTGGGCTTGTGTCTTTTTTTGTTCCCTTTGGACGTCTCCTGCCTGTTTTGGGTGGTGTGTCCTTTTTTGTTTGGTTATGGGCCTTCTGGGCGGTCTACTTCTGCCTGTGTTTTTCCTGTGGTTCTCCCGTTTGCTTCCCTTGAGATGCTGCTGTCGGTGTGGTGTCCTGTGGGTGCTTTGGGGGTTCGGAAGGCCCGTTTCCTGGCTTTGGTATTCTCTGCTTGTTATGAATGGGACGAGGACAGGACGGACCTGGGGGTAATGCCCAATTACTTACCGGCAATCTTCATTACTCCTGGTCCCGTAGTCCTCGTCCCATTCATTACGCCCCTCCCTCCTGGACTGCCGGCCTTCCTGTTGGTGGATTGGTATGTTCAGGCAGAATGCTGGGAAAGTAAGGTTTATGTACTCCCAATGGGAGGGGTGGGGTTAGGGTCCCAGCATTCCTCTTTTTTTTTTCTGTCAGGAGATGGTTATCTTCACTTGTTATGAATGGGACGAGGACAACGGAACCAGGAGTAATGAAGATTACCGGTAAGTAATAGGGCATTAATCACTGCCTGGATTATCTCAGTAGCCGCTTGGTTTTTCTCTAGACTGTTTGTTCCCACTTCCATCAGAGCACTTCTGCTCTGATTAAACAGTAATTGCCATGCTTCGAAAAGAAATCAAGTAATTACCTGAAGGCTGCCTCTGAGTTATTAAAAAAGCAGCAAAATAAACAAGCAAAGTGAATTATAATCTCCAGATGATACTGTGTACAGTGCAGCAGAATAATTGATCAATTTAGCTCCTATGTGGGCTTTGTCATCACTGAGTGAGTCTCTAATTTACTCTTAATGTGTTGTTATATCATCATAATTTATTTACGCACAGGAAACTTTTTGTTTTCATTTTGTAACAACGTGAGTTTTCCCAAAAGGTGATAGTGTTATGGGGTAATATGCAAATTGGGGATCTGGAAGCATGGGTAAGGTAGATTAGTACAGAGTTAAATTTAGGGCAGATCCAATTAAGCAGGAATGAACAATCTAATTATGTAGCATGGTTGACTAAACTTTGCACCACAAAAGGCAAATTATGCAGCTTAAAGTGGCACATTCTTTGGCAATATAATTCGCTGTTTTGGCAGTTTGACACACCTTAATACTGTCTTTCAAAGATTCCACTACATTAGAGCTGGATTAACACCTGAATACAGAAATCTGCAACTGAAAGGTGATCAGTTAATCTCTGCAAAGGGTCTATCACTCTACAGACCCACGTTTCCTGCTTTTTTAAGCAGGATTTCAACTTTAAACTAGAAACAGTTTTTGTTGAAATTTGCAAACTATGCATCTGATAATGGATTATGTGGCACATACATGAAATCCATATGACGAAAACACTGTAGCTATGCAATCTCGTAATTCCACTGATATTGGCTCCATTCCTGGATCTGTGCCTCAATTTCTGAGCATTGGCAACTCTCCCTAATTGTACAGCTGAATTACTGCTGGTGGCTATCTCAGGCCAGAAGTACTATTTACTAGCTAGAAAATACTGGTCTCAATTTTGCGACCACTATTTTTGTGACCTGTAAAGAATTTTAGGAACTAGCCTACGTAATAACAGATTGGTTCTTTAAATTTTTTTAATCGTAGTGGGTCGCAATCCAATCTACCTCATGGATATTAATAAGGTGGGTCGCAAATTGCGACTCACTACAACTGGAGGCCATCACAGGAATTGCGGCCTGCTGGGGTCAGCAGACCACCATGTCTGTTGGGTTTTTAAATAAAGTAAGTAAAAAAAAAAAAGCAAACTTTTTTTTTAAAAAGCAGCACATTTTTCATGAGAGGTAGAGATAGAGAGGTAGTGATACCCCTCTCTACCATAGAGTGCGCCCATAGCAGTCGGAGGTTGGCGCACTAGTTGTCAGATGCCTTCCTCTTTAAATGGCTGCTGGGCAGCGGGCGCACAGCAGGCGCGCCGCTGCAGTGCCCAAGGCGGGCCAGAGGCAAGCCCGTCTGCCCCCGTCCACGCCCGAATGGGACCAGGAACCCTGCACACATTTTTCATAAACAGACACATTATATAGCGGACTAGTTGCTGCTATTAAGAGGACCCCTTGAGTCACAATGCGACCGCTTATGGAGAGTTGACAACTGTGCTGAGAGATCCCAGGTATGCACCCATTGTAAACACGAGCTAAAAGTGCCTGATAAGCGTAATACACTGAACCAACCCCGACAACCGGAAGCCAAAACGTGGAAATTAGGCCTAATTAATAGTCGTTCCTTCCCTAAACACAAAATAGAAATTTGGCTCCTGCTTGAAGGGGAAGACCTAGATGTTGTGTTCATTACAGAAATCTGGCTTAACAATAGCTCTACTCCAGATATTCTAACGGCTCTCCCCCTGGGTTCCAGATACACAGACAGGACCGTATAGGAAAGGTAGGGGGTGGCATAGCCATCTTAATAAGAGATGAATATAAATGCATCACTAACCCCCTCCCAATTTTAGATTGTGAAAGTTTTCAATTTGCTATCTCATTTGCTCCAACATACACTTTCTCAGGACTATTAATATATAGACCCCCAGGGCCTAGTGCAAATTTCCTGGATAGTTTGATAGATACCTTGGCTAGATTAGTAGTGAGAAAAACACATATCACTATTCTAGGGATGTAAACATTCACTTAGATGAACCGAATCTTCCTTATGTCAGGAGATTGTTGCTGGAACTAGAGGGGATGCAATTAACCCAATTTATAAACGCAGCTACTCATGTTAAAGGACACATTCTGGATCCTCTAATCTCCAATGACCCTAAAATATTAGTATTCGCCCCAGTACCTGTGCCTTGGTCAGATCATCACTTCATTCCTTTTACACTGACTAACAATGGAGTCCAAAAAATAAACCAAACTATTACCATCAATCAGATGAGAAATTGGTCAAAACTCAATCTGGAAACTTGGAGGGACACTTTGGAAACATCTGCTCTAAACTTAAAGGGAAATTTAGAAGAGGCTTACACTAACTGGGAAAGCTGGATTACCCAATCATTAGACAAGGTTATCCCGAAAACGGTACCTAAGTAAAAAATTTGCATCAAAAAAGCACCCTGGTTTAACGCTCGCCTAGTTTCCTTAAGAAAGATCTGTTAGAAGATGGAAAGGAAATGACGGAAGGATTATGATCCATGTTCAAAAGCCAGTTACAAGGCAGCCATCAGGCTTTACCACAATAATATTAAAGAAGCCCAGGCAAAATTCTTTGAAGAAAAGATTAATCAGGCGCAAAATTCCCCCAAGGAACTGTTTTAAGTGGTTAAATCCTTAACAACCTTATACAAGGATAATCCCACTTCTCATTTCTCTAAGATAAAATGTTATGAGTTAGCCATCTTTTTCCACAAAAAGGTCATAGCCATATATAGATCCCTTCATGGAGGCACTGGGACAGCAACAAGCTATGATACAGACCTTTCGTTGGCCCCTACCCTTCCTGTCCTTACCCACCTCCCACCCATCAACAAAAATATAGTACGAACTTTGATGAGTAAGATCAAATCTGGATCTCCTCTAGATCCAGCATCACCTCACGTTCTACAAAAAGCCATGGAGGCGATGCTCCCATCAATAGGGGAAATCCTTAATTGCTCATTAGTGACAGGAGAAGTCCCAAGATTATGGAAACACGCAATCATCAGACCACTACTGAAAAAAACGCATCTAGACCCATCACAATCCATCAATTATCGGCCCATCTCACTCCTACCATTTGTAGGAAAGCTTGTGGAGAAACATGTAAATGGGGTGTTGTCTGATTTCTTTGAAAACGACCATTGTCTTCACCCCACGCAGATGGGTTTTTGTGCACAGCATAGCATGGAATCCACCCTATTGGCAGTCTCAGAAGAACTAAAAAGCACTCTAGACCAAGGTAGCTCAGCCGCAATACTGCTCCTAAATCTGAACGCGACATTTGATACCGTGGATCATATCATTTTGCAAAAGAGACTCAGGGAGATTTTGATACCGGACAAAGCCTTGGATTGGCTGTTATCCTTCCTTAAGGACAGATCCTTCCAAGTCCTGAAATCCAGCTACTTTTCTGATAAGATGCTGCTGATATGTGGGGTGCCACAGGGCTCCTCACTCAGCACAACATTGTTCAATATCTATATGCGACCGCTGGCTGACATTGTCCAGGAGTTTGGCATATCCATGGTCTCGTACGCAGATGATACGTACCTGGTGGTCTCATTTGATACTGGAACAAACCTGGATTCTGAGCAACTGGCGCCATGTTTGGAAAAGGTGGCGGAGTGGATGATGAGCAGTTGCCTAAAATTAAATGGGGACAAGACAGAGCTGATGATTCTTGGAAGCAAATCGGGCCCCAGGCCTTTGTGCAGCTGGCCAAGCTGTACGGGGAACCCGCCAGTTCCGAGTTCTTCCATCAAGAATCTCGGAATCTGGATGGATAATAAAATCACAATAGAATCACAAGCAAAAAAACTGTCTGGCTCATGCTTCGGACTACTCAGAATGCTCTGAAAGGTACTGGAGCTGATCCCAAAACACTTAAGGAAAACAGTAATACATGCATTGGTGACCTCCCGTCTTGAATACGGAAATTCTCTTTACTTAGGGGCCCCAAAATATGTTATCAAACAACTTCAAGTTGTGCAGAATGCTGCAGCTAGGCTCCTGTGTAAGGTTCCAATCCACGAACCAGTGGGGGAGCATTTGAAATTGCTCCACTGGTTACAGATTTAGGCCAGGATTAAAGTTAAGGCACTTTGCTTGACCCACAAAGCAATAAACAACAGAGGTACCCGGAAAATCAGAGATATGATTGTGCCATATGTCCCCAACAGATGTTTAATTTCACATCAAGAACGTCTCCTCAGAACTACAAGAATCAAAAAAGCAAGATGGGGAGGCAGATCTTTTTCACATCTGGCACCTAAGCTATGGAACACACTGCCACGTGAACTAAGATTTGTGGAAGTTGAATCAAGTTTCAGAAAAAGTTGAAGACATGGATTTTTCAGCAGTACCACTAAACTTACCCATACTCTCTCTGCTCCGCGACTCACTCTTTCAGCGCTGGGAAGCCCCTGGGCAGCTATGCGCTTTACAAATCTTTTTAACAAAACATAACATGACATTTTCCTTACAGGAAACAGGTTGCATTAAAAAATATGCAAAGACGACACAGAAGTTAAAGCAAAGAAGCAAAGACTGTGCACACCCATTGACTAGAACAGGGATACTCAAAGTACGGCCCGAGGGTCGCATGCGGCCCACCTGAACTTTAATTGCGGCACCCTGGTTAACAGCAGCACTGGGCTGTTGCTCACTTGACAGAGCAGGAGCAATCCAAAAGCTTTGAAACAGGCATACTTTATTTGCAGGTTAACTAAAGGTAAAGAAGCAAAGAATGTTTTTTAGACAACTTATATTTAGCATGCATCTGCTTTGCGTCCCCATATGCGCACCTTTCAACACCTGACCCTCCCCTGCTGGCATCTGTGCGGCCCTCGAGAAGCCACAGACAGTACTTTGTGGCCCGCTGGGAAATGTTTGCGAGTACCCATGGTCTAGAAGAAGACCCAATAGCAACATTTCTGACAGGTGCTTCCTGTCTTGCCCCTTAGAGGGAAGAACACCTTATTATGCTATGCTGTCTGCTCCACCAATGAGACCAACTGGAAACTCCCCAGACCTACATCCAAAGGGGCTAAAAGGTCCTGGTGCTAGACCTTGGTGAGGCTGTTCGTGGAGAGATGCTGAACCATCAGTGTGGTTATAACAGAGATAAGAAAAAAATTACCGCTTAGTAGAAACTCAAAGAGAAAAATGCTACGTCACCATTTATTTTCGATTTCACTACCCTTTCACTATGTCCTAGTATGAAAAATGTGTTCCAATGTTGGAATAGGTTTTTAAATGTTGTTGATTTCATTAGATAGGGTTCAGAATTATGAGTTATGTTATACGTATCACATACTCGCAATTTTAAGCTGATAAATTCAGCAGATCAGACCTGGAAAAGGCCCGTCAAAAAGACAAAACATTCGGAATTCAGTGTATTAAAAACTGATTCCATATGCTATGCACTACTTTCCTTTTAAAGACCCAGAATAGGAGGTATTTACTACAGATGGTAAATACCTCACCCTGGGGTAATGATAGTTACCACATGTGATAAATACCCCACCCTATTCCCACAAACTTGAAATGAGAACCTGTGAGTCTACCCCACAACAGTGAGAGCGCGCTAGTGGACGAAACTCACCAGGCTGGAAGCCCATAGCAGTGACAGGGCACTGCTGCAACAAGCCCTCTGCTGCTGGTAGTTAGCACTGCTGTGGTCCTTGAGCAGTTTCAGTACACTCTGGTAAGGTAGTTTGCACTGCAGAAGCCATTTATATTCTTTTTTGTTTTATTCATTTGTGACATTTGTAGAGTGCAATCCTAGCCGTGTGGGCAGTTGAGCACTCTGTAGATGAGCAAAACATGACTAATACAGACACACAGGGTCAGCCTGACCTATGGGCAATCAGACAGAGTCAGACGGGCTGGTCTTACAGGTCAGCGTGTGGGCTGTCATTTTGGCTATTTGAGGGCTGGTTTTGTGATCTGCTGGCCCGGTTCTTACTGTTGGTTTCTGTGATATTAAAACAAACATTGCCTGCAGCAAACTCAAATCCATGCAGTGTTCCATACCTTGCAAAACACTTATACAGCAAAGCTTTACAAGTTTAAAACTGCCCCAGTATGGAAATGTGCTGCTTTTTAGCTATCTAATTCACTTTAGGGTGCCATTTTTATTTTGGTGCCCGGGCCGATTTTCTTTCCCAGTCCGATCCTGCAGAAACAAGATAAACATTAGAAATAGAAGCACAAGAAAAGTTGATCTGGGAGATGTAGTCTGAAAGATGAGTGTTTAGACTTGTCTGAGTGGAAGGCAGCCCGAGTTGAGCATTATATGTTCTTCGATATGATTCTGCCCTCTGGGAGCTAAACACGAGAAGGCCTGGTTTAGAGCTTGGCCTTTTTTTCTTGACAGATTCCCCATCACCAGGTTGATTTTGCTCTTGGTATTTCTTCCCTCTGCCCTGATGTGCAGTTTGTCCTTTCAAAAAGACGGTAAGCCGGCATGGTCAGTTTCATGTGCTCTGCCTACCATTTTACATGTAGATACCACCCAAGGGCAGTCAATGCAGGTATTTAGACTAGGGCTAACGTGGTTACATTTCTTAGCGCCTGTGACCAGGCAGCTTTGAGAGGAGACCTCATGGAGCATCTGGGTAGAGCATTGGCTCCATCAACGTGAATGCGCCAAAGCTTTCACTGCTGTTCCCATGTCAGAGGAAGGGATGAAGGGATTGAGTTTTCTCTCTAGATGGAGATGAAATGATGCATTGGCGAGTTGATAAGTCATATTCGTGTTTTTATCAATGACAAAGCCCAGAGATGGGCCATGAGAATCAGAGAGGGGAAGGTGCCTGGAGCAGTGGAGAACTTAACAGCTGCTGGGGTCTCATAGCAATGATAGAGAACTATTAGGGAAACATACACTCTTGAGGTGATGTATCACTGACGGGGTTACTGGTGGGAATGTTTTCAGACTAACAGGCCACTGGTGTGGGTAAACGTACACTGGAACAGGGCACAGCTGAGAGAAAGGTCGCACTAGCAGGACTCTGGTGGGAATAAAGTCACACTAACACTGGGAACAGCGCTTAGATTTCTTAGAGGGAGATGGCACCCAGAAGGCATTAGTTGGAGGGGCTCATCCTTCCCAATCGTTATTGGGGGGGGAGCTCAACAGGGAGGGAAGCCATGCCACTGGGCACTGATGGAGGGACCTGAGTTTGTCTGCACTCAGATATA